>JAQSVH010186032.1:0-13086 GCA_029448705.1 Adansonia digitata | reverse complement strand
TAATGATGGTTTAATAAGACATCAATTGAAAATTATTTAATTATCATTTTATAAAAATATTTTAAATTTATTTTTTTTACGAAATTCAAAATATGTTTTAATTATAACTTTTTTTTATAAATTTTCTTTATATATATATATAATAATATTTTCATTTAATTTATATAAAGAAGAAAGTGAAAAACAATTTTGGAGAAATATAATATATATATATATATGTAGATCAAAAGCCATTTTTTGTCATTATTTCTTTTTTTTCTTTTTCATTATTATAATAACATAACTAATAGGATTTTGCTTACATTTGCAGGGATCTTCATGGAAAGATGTACCAGTCGTGGTCATGTCATCAGAGAATGTTCCTTCAAGAATTAACATGTAATTTTATTTTTTATATATATTTTCACTTTATTCTTTTTTTTATTATTATTTTCTTCGATAATTAGTTAAGATTTGTTAAAACGAGATAACAGGTGCCTAGAAGGCGGAGCAGAAGAATTCATGTTAAAGCCTCTTCAATTATCTGACCTAGACAAAATTCAAGCTTACCTTCTGAAATCCCTTCATCTTTCTTGTGCAAACATCGACAAAGATCTTATCGCGGATAAAAACGATGACAACGATGATGATGATGACGACACCGATAATAACAACGATGATGATGACGACAACAACAACAACATCGACAACAGCATCGACAAAGGTAATAGTAATAATACCCACAATAACTTTAGCAAGCGAAAGGCTATATCTTCCGATACTACGGAGAGAAGACCAAAAATGAAAGGACTAGCAGTTGTAATATGAAAAAGAAAAAAAATGTAGACATTTAGAGTTAAGATTAACAGTCCATTTTCTTATGATTGGGGTGTGTAATTTACTTGGTTAATTAATGCTAATATCAAGATTAAGTGGCTTTACTTAAATTAAGACTGAATGGTAAAATCAAATAGGAAATGAGGAATTAATTAATGGATAAATAAATGATTCATGAAATTTTTATTCGAACTTCATAATTAATTCCATTGAATCAATACTCTAGCTTTGCTTATTATAATATTAGATATCCAACTTAAAGGCCTTGGACTCCTCGAATACTCAATTAAAATCCGAACTGTGATTTTCATTTATTCAAATATTAAGATCTATTGCTTATTTGATGTGTTAGTGGAACGCTGGATTTTTAATTTTAATAATTAAGATTCAATTCCAAATCTCATATATCTTTGTGAAAATGTTGATAAAATATATATATTTTTTTTATATATAGAAAACCAAAGACAATTATAAATAAAAATTATAAAAAGCCAAAGGAAGCTACTTTTTAAAAATAAAACCTGTAATATTTACTATTTTCATTTTGTTGAATTTGTAATTTATGCACCCATGTACAAGGCATTGGGACTATTGGCTTACTACTGTAGGGATTCTCAGCAGTGAATTATAGGTTGTAAACGAGCTATCCTTAAGAAACTCAAATGTGACTCACTGAATAGTTGAGCTTGCTAATTATTATTGAGTCAAGTTAAAATTCAAAGTACTCGAGTAACAAATTCCAGACAAATATGTATATTTCAATGCTTGACTCAAAAAGCTTATCAAATCTTTAATAATATATGTATTTTAATATATTTAATATGCATATGTATATATAAAAGTAAATGACAAAATTACAGTATTTAATGTCTATATTTATAATTTATTGAGCAAAGCTCAAGTTGCTTGAATAAATTAAGAGCCGAATTTCTAATTTTGATGTTTATGTGTTTATCCAAAACTCAAGCATGCAGAGGGTAAAGCCGACTTAGTTAGATTACGCCCCTAATTTATGCATCAGCCAAGCTGATTGCTGATCAGCTAGAGAAAGCACAAGAAAGAATGAAGTTCTAAGGCATAATAGGAGAACAAGTGAAATAGAGTTTTCAAATAGGTATTGAAGGTATCTAAAAAAACAACTTTGGCACTGGGGAAAAAACCCAAAAGCTCTCATCAAGGTACAATGGACCCATAATACCCAATAGGTGGTTACCCACAAAAAACGGTTACCAGCTACTGCCATAATACATCCGTGCGTTCACGTGTCAGCTTTGCTAAAAGAAGATTGGATCAAAAATAGTGCCAAAATACATCTGGATTCTGGCTCACGAGCCCTTTCTCATGGGAATAGGCATCCTACTGGATCAGACTTGTCCTATATCTTTGGTCGTGGAAGTAAGAACATTGATCATACCTTCCGAAAATGTCGAGAAGCACCCAATTTTTGCACACCTTCCACTGTTCACAACATACCCAGAACATCATTGTTTTCTCAGTACAAAGGAAGTTGCAGTCTGGGAATTGAGAAAATGTTGATATTCAAAACCCATATTTACTTAATGTCATCTTGTACATGAATTAACTAAGTTAAGCTTTGGATTTTACCTAGAACATCATTTTTCTGATGCCCATTCGGAAGCTTTGGATTCAAAGGACCAAGAAAACTGTCAAAAAATGAAGATAACACAGCATCTGGACAACGTTCTCGAATTTGTTAGAATCGAAGCTGCCTATTATTTTGCTTGTGCTTGCAAATCTACTAAAATCACTTCATAGCACCCGCACTCTTTCCATAGGATGGAAGCCAACTCCAGAAAGTTTTTTAAAATTAACCCAGAAGTGGGAGTACTCAATGGGAAAAGCTAGACATGCTGAACAATAGGAAATAAAAGATGGTCCAAGGACTGCCCTTAATCTTGGCCTTTCTGGCACTATTCTGGACTGTCTTTATTAAAATGTCTGTATGGTTTAAGTTTATACAATTGACATGATATATATGATCCAGATTTCTGAAGCAGAAACCAAAACGATTTTAACAAAAACAATAAGCAGCCAAAAAGAGCTTTCCATATATGCCAAATCCTAACTACCATCCTCCTCCCATGCAGCCAACTTACAAGCAATACACCTAAAGCATCTAACAACAACTAATCAACCAATAAATGAATATTTTCTGTACAAAAATGGTACCTAACTATACTTTAAGGAGTTATTTCCGACTAGGGGGATTTAAGGTTTCAAGCCAAGATCTGCCCAGAAAACTTCTTTCCGGCACCTTCCATTTTTGTCTCAATGACTCCACAACCCTCAACCCCCCCACACACGTTCTTTTCTAAGTCACTTTCTGTCCTGCCTACATTCGTTATCAGCAAATCTAGTTACACATGGCAACTGTTGTCCATACCAATTGTAGGCTTTCTTTCTTGGGAGACATCGAGCTAGGAGACTCCAGCGTTTTCGAATCTAACCTGCTCATGAGCTTTCAAAACCTCTGAGGTAAAGTTGCCCAAGGCTTCAAAGATTGGGACCAAACCTGCTTGTAAACTACTTGAAGCGGCATCATGAACTAATTTGATGGCATCTTTATGCCTAGCTCTCTCTTCCTCTAATTTCTTCCTCATCAAATCCAAATCCACCTTTAGGTCATCCAGTGGTGAAACTCCACTTTCGAAAGGGACCTTGGAAACAGCAGCTTTATCTGATAATGCATCTTGTTCCTGCTCTATCCTCTGCCTCTCTAAGCGTAACTCCCTAAGCCGTTTCTCAAAATCTCTTGAGAGATATTGGGCTCTGGTCCACTGACGTTGCTCCTCATCCTGCCTTTCCCATAACTGGCGTAGGCTGGAAGCAAAATTGTGCATGGCATTTGCTACACCTTTCTCTGAAACTCTATCCATTGCTTGGTACCAATCATTGCAAATTACAAAAATTGGTGGTGCTCCAACACAGCCTGGGGAGAAAGGGGCAACTCCATCAGCAGTTATTTCCTGTTTGCGTTCAATGCATCTCATAAGCCACTCATATAAGGACCCAACATATGCCTTTTGGGTGTTAATCCAATTATTAAAGCGAGTGCACCAGTCCAAAAGTTCCATCTGAAGCTCAAGAGTAGCTTTCAAACCTGAATCTCTTTGAAAACCGGTATTCACTCTAAGAGAGTGAACTTTGCTCTTGATTATGGCTTGAAACTGTTTCTGATGGCATTTAAGCATGGACTTCCACATTCTTATCAATCTGCAAATTAAAATGGCCATATATCATTATATAAGAACCTCGATGTCTAAAATGAAAGCAGCAAGAAGAAATAGGTGTCAATCAGTTGTAATTTTTGCATAGAGACATCGATGTCTTCCTCGTTGTTTTTATTCAGGGAGGGGAGGGGGGACAACGTGAAAGATGAAGATGTGCTCTTGATATCACAAGCTTCAAATATAGCATCACATCAGCTTCAGAAGATCTTCTGATGTTTTTTGTCGTCACTACTCAAAAGTCTATAGGTAATTCCTAATGAGAAATGAGCACTCCAACTATATCCGAACGGACAAAGGGATGTTAAGTTTGCAACAAATAAGCACTCAAAACTATATCCTGCACAAGTTTTTCACAACATGCAAATAAAACATTCCAGCACTCATTTTCAAAGTTACAGATAATTACGCTCAGATGGTAAACAAGAGTAAGAAATAACTATAATCATTTCCCTAGCAGGTTGCAAGATGAATTAATCAAGTAGCCATGTAATAATAACTTACAAGCTTACAGACATGCCACCAATACATGCATTATGCACAGGAGGTATGATTCACCACTGGAACAAAATTTAATTGCATCCATTGAAAAGAGAGTTAAAAAGTGTTTTGCATGTGTAATGTACTATGTCAAATAGCCCAACCCCCCCTAGACCTTCTTTTATCCCAACCATGACAGAAGCCATTAGCGGCACTGGGATTCAATGAAAACCGCCAAGAACAAAAACAAGATGATGTTCCCAGAGAAATCATGTAATAAATCATCAGGAGGCCCTGTGGTTCATGAAGATAACTAATTAGAGAACACAAAGATTATCAATTTTAACTGGAAAAGAAGAGAATTAATTCAATACCCATGAACCAATTCAGTGAGCTGAGGCTGCAATTCTTCATCCCTTAGCTTATGTATCCTAGTTGATATAGCTTCAACTGCTTTTATACAAACATCAATTTTTGTCACCAACTTTCTTATTGAGGCCTGTGTTGCATCAATCTTGCTGGCCTCTGCTCCTTGGCCATCTAACATTCTCAGTCTCTTACACTTCTTCTCATAAATAACCCGTAGCCTTTCTTCATCCTAAAATCAGGGAAAAACAAGCATATAATAAGTATGATACCAAGGCAACCAGAACAGTTCAAAGTATTTGTGAATAACAATTAACTGATATATTAGACCCAATTGAATTCACAATTGAAAATCTTACTTTGTTGACCAGAATTAATTTTCGAACTAATGCGCCAAAAGAAATAGTTCAAGGCTAGAGTCAAGTCAAAGGATAAAAAGCCAGTCAGCCAAACCGTAATAAAGAAACTTGACGATTTATCTTATTTGAACTGCAATAATAAAACGCTGATTCATAGGTATCAAAACCTAAACCAAAAAGACCAACTAACAGGAAGACATCTTCCATTTTGGAACAAACAGCTTCAAAACTTGCCACAGAGAGTTATCAGTATTTGATTTCATACTTCATTATATTTGGTCACTTAATGACTACTAACATGCACTTTAAGTTTTAAAATCCAACAATTTATTGATAACTTTTTGTTTACTTAGGAACTAAGAGTTCAACCAAACAGAAACTGGTAAAGAAGATATATATATATATACTAGAGAATGAACGACTAGAAGTCCTATAGCATTTGTGAATAAAAACTATTATGCTATATATCCTTTTTAGCCCTTCAATAAAAATTGATTGGGCAATAGTTATCAAGGCTAAAACTGCCATCATTTGCTTAACTACAGAAGCAAAGTTTCTCTGTATATACTCATGTATACCTTGACTTCTTTATACAATTTCTTTTCCCATGCATAAAGTTCCTCCAAAGTTGATGAAAGGTTTCTAGGCTTTTCATCGTGCTCTGCTACCAGACAGTATTCTTTTGCCATTTTAATGGTCCTAGGAGTTATTCGTATCGATTATCTTGGTGGAGGATGAGATGATGATAATATGTTGGGTGCCACCAGATACAAGATCCTGGAAAAGATCACTGCAGAGGAGATGTAAACTTCAATAACGCAGCATGATAAATGATTTCGGAAAGGAATACAACTTAAAATACATCAAACCAGATAATTCAATCATCAATGTACACATGGGTTTAACAGCTAAAATCATGAAAGAATAGAAAGGGTAAATTTATAGCAGACCTAAAATAGAGTTTTCCCATAATGCTCAGTGTTTTAACTTTTATTAGGATGTAAAATCATTTGATTTAGCTAAAGCCCTAGTTGTTCGAAACCATTTTCCTTTTATCTTTTGGGGAATATGTCAATCTAATTCTGTTTTAACTTTTGGCATTATCATATGAGAGTCATTAGAGACCTGAATTTCAGTGAAAGCTTAAGCAACATTTACCAGAAAGAGATGCAACACTTAGCTTAAAATATAGTTCACCCCATGGCAATACAGTAAAAGCTATAGACCTCTCCCTCACAAAGGCTAACCAAACACATTCAAAAGTATAACTTCACAAGCATCGAACAATAGATACAAAAATGGAGAACATGACATGAAAGACAACGAGACCAGGATAAAAAAGCAAATTGTAAAAAGAAAAATTAACTGAAAACTCACCTCTAAACCCGTTTCCTTTACGCTGCTGATAGGGCAGCTTGCCGACTTCAAGCAGTACAGCAACCTCTTTCCCATAACTAGAGGCAGTCTCAAACTCATCCTTAATCTCCTTCACAACCTCCTGGAGATCCCTCGTGCCATGAACGAACAACGTAGTTAAACGACTGCGCTTGGAAGACTCAACACCCAAATTAGAAGCCTCTTTTACCTCAAAACTAACCCTTTTATTCTTTGCAAACTCTTCCTCAGAACTTCTTGTAACAATAGTGTCACCAGCTCCGTCACTTGTATTAACATTAATATGATCACCGAAGTCAAAGTTCTCACTTTCGACAGATGGCATTGCCTTTGAAGCTGAAGTTGATCCATCAGTTGTACTATTAACCTTTTGAACTGGAACTGACTTTGAAGTACCTTCACCAAAGTTCCTAATGTTATTACTATTATTATTATAATTATGATTCATTTCCTCATTCATTATTTTCCACTTCTCTTTATGGGCCGCTCTTAACATCTCAGGATCAGTTTCATCTTCCAAATCAGGGATCCCTTCTCTCTCCCTCACCGCCTTCGAATCTGGACTACTCGTGGTCGAACCATACCCGTATCTAGCCGCCGGATAATAACCCGGATACCCGCTATTATCAAAACTATCAAACACATTAAGAAAATCCCATGTCGAATTTCTAGGCGGAGATGGCGGTGCGGGAGACGGTTGTGGTGGACCAGGAGGAGGCTCATATCCATATTCCCCACCTGCAGACCCCAAAGGGTACCCAAAAATGCTCCCATTTTGATAGCTTGAGTAGCCACAACTTGGATGTTGTCCTTCAGGCTCCTGATAAACAAACAATTGAGAAGGTGTTGCGGATTTCTTCATGTAATACGTATGAGAAGTAGAACAACCGTTATACCCCCAGTTTTCTTGAGGTGGAGGGTAAGGGTATCCTCCATAGCCATAGCCAGAGCCATAGTTGTAACCATAAGGGGCTTCTCCTTGTTCTGGGCTATGACTATGATTATGATCCATTTGAACATGACCAGTAGGCGAAATGCAACCCGAACCTGAAATTGAAGGTGACCAAGATGACATATCCAAATGAGAATCCTCTCCATCACTTTCTTCTTCGTCTTTTTTCGTAGGTTCGTTGCTTCCTTCAGTGGAGTGGGAAAGGGTAGTTGAAAAAGAGGACGGTAAGTGGTTGTTGTCTTTTCTCTTGTTCTTTTTCGAGGATTTGAATTCGTCAGAAGGCAATGTGAGAACAGGGGAATCAGCGGGAGAGGAAGACCCGACGACGAGTTCTTCGTCGACGAATCTATGGATCGCTTCACCAACGTCACGGAGGGAATGGAAGTAAGTGACGTGAGCGGCGGCGAGAGAAGAACGGTGAATCGACGCCGCTTTGATCAGTTCTTTACGTTCTTTACAGAGGGTCACTAAAGATAAGTCGTCGACTTTGGATGGTCCGCAGCCCATAATATATTAGCGACGAAAACCGTAACCAAAACTGAGGAAGAAGCAGAAAACGAAGAAAACCCAAGATGGAAAGTTGATTCAATCCACTCATGGTTCCTGCCCATAATAAAATCCCAAAAAGGAAACCATTATTGTCAGCCAAAAGAAAGATTTATCATATAAAAATCTACAAGGAGAACAAAGAAGAACTTGAACTTGACTTTCAGTTCATATATAAACAGAGAGAGAGGGGGGGAAGGGAGAAATCTGACCGTTGAGATTGGAAAAAGCAAGAAATGACCGTCCATGAAGAGAGAGAGAAGGTCGGGAGGTGGGGGGGGTGGGAATGAAATAGATTGAGATTGATGAACTGAGATATGGATTATTATCGTTTAGATACTGAACTCTGCGCCTGTGAGTATATGATATACGTATATATATATATATATATAAAGAATTTTACAGAGATACGTGAAGTGTTGTGGTGGGGAATGCGACAATTGAATGAATGACTTTGCTCTTGCTTTTTTCTTTCTTTTTTTTGGTTTTGTTTCTGTATTCAGTTCAAAGTTGCAGGGAGGAGAAAGCAGCTCGTGGAACCCGCCATTGGCATTTGCTAGCAGACTATATTATTACCTCCATTTGCTCTTTCCATTTTCATTCACTAAAATAATAAAAAAAATTAGAAATTTTATTATTTTCACTGCCCTAAAATAAATCTATAATTCTTAATTTAGGGTATTTTATACCCATAAAACATCTTAAAGGGGTTTAATAACTATACTGCTCATATGACTCTAAGTTTTCATAAAAACATATAGATTATTCTTTCCATTATCTACATTTTTTTTTTTTAATTTACAATTCATGGATAAACACTATTTGAGTATCAAGCGCACATCAGAGTATTAACTTTTATGCCTCGTAATTATTTTTATTTTGCAAGATATTTTAAAAAATTTACGATCAATTTAAACATCAATAATTTATATTTAAATAAATTTTTTATTTGAATTTAAATAAAATTTTAATAAAAATTAATTTTTATTTAAAATAAAATTTATTTAAATATAATAAAAAAATCAAATTGTATTTAAAAAGTCAAATAATTTAAGGCTCTTTTACTATTTTATTCTTTTACTTTGTTTCTTTTTCGGATTTTATCTAGTTGGAATAGCAGTAGTAACTATCAGTAATTTATAGTGTAATAGGTAGAGGTGCACTGCCCATGGTTTATTTCGGTCGAATTAAGTCGAGTCGAGTTTGGATTAGACTTGTAATATTATATGCAGATGTATATACATATATATTTGTTTTAAGTTGAGTCCAGTTCTAGATATAAGCTTTTAATTTGTAAAAAAAAATTATTTTATTTATTAGTAAAATTTTTAAATTTCATAAGTGTTATTAATTTGATGATGTATATACTTTTTAAATAAAATTAAAAAATAATTGAAAATAAAAGTAAAATACGTAATAAACTTTTAATTCACTTGTAGAGTTAAAAAGTTTTTTTTACTGCAATGTATTAAATACTAATCTTTTACTAAATTTTAAAATATAAATTTTTTAATATTCACGCTATAATATAATATATGTTTATTTATTATACAATATAAATTCATAATATATAAATATATAAAATTATTATTATTATTATTATTATTATTAAAAAATGAATCGGATTGGATCAAGCTTATATTATTAGTATCAAGATCTTGCCACCTTTTAATTAAATATATTTTTATCCAAACCACCGAACATAATATTTATTCAAAAGCTCTCAAATATTAAATAAACTTTTTAACGAATAACCATTAAAAAAATTCTAATAATATGTTTGTTGTTAAATTCCTATAATGAATAAGATATAAGTTATAAAACATTACTTTATAAGTCTTCAGTAAATCTTTTTATTTTTTTAAAAAATTAAAATATTATCACGTATCTTTTTATTTATTATAATAAGTTATTAATTATTTAAATTATACTAGATTATGGCATGCCCACAATATGAGTGGTTTAAGAAAATCATGAATAAAATTTATTTTTTAAAAAAATTATAATCAATAAGTAGTTTTTGTTTTTTATAAAAAAAATACAAATTCACTTGGGTTAAATGAGTTAACTTTGAGTTTAGTGAGCTAGAAGTAACACTAAACTTTTGTCACTTTCATTATATACAATATAGCTTTTATAAGGTATATAATATTTTTCTTAATTTTACGTTAAAATTTTATTGACAGAATATCATATAATTTTTTATAATATATATATATAATAAGAAATTCTAAAAATCTCAATTAATCGGTCTAACTCTAGTGAGTGCACATGTTTATTATGTACTGACAAAATATATATCTATAGAAAATGAGAGAAAAAAATAGAAAAGTAAGGGGAAACGAAAGAATCAACATTTATTTTTTATTTATTAACAAGCTTCAATTTCTTTTTCATCATTGTATTCCATTCCTTTTACTCGAAACAAAAAGCAAATCCAAGAACAAATCAATAAAAAATAATTATTTTGTTTAAAACTCTCATAACAACTTTAGAAAAGAAACTATTGACATATATATATATATATTAATTCAAAGTTGTTAAGCTTATCCACTTTAATATTAACCTAATTACATCAAAAGTAGTTAGTTTCTTATTTTTTTTTCAATTTTTTTGGGGTCACACTAACTTCAAAAGGAAAACCCTAAGCTAAGCTCAAGAGCAAGTTTTTGCTATTTTCGGTTATGATTTTTAATAAGGGGCTTGTAAGGTGAGAAAGGTATAGATTTGGTAGGCAGAATGTTGTAATTTGGCAAAGAGTTATACACAAGTTAGCATCCTTTCAAATCACAATACATTAACTATATCTTAGTAGTAACAAAAATTGCTAGGGTTCAATCTAAATTTGGTCAATCAGATTTTAGAATTCGTTTTATTATTTAAAAAATATTAAAATATTATTTTATAATTTTTATAATTAAATTTAAATAAAAAATTTATTAATAAAATAATAATTTGAGTTACATCAAACCAATTTTAATTATGAAATTTTATTTTAAATCTAATCCGTTTTCTTTAGCATAGAATAATCATGGTTATGTTTGTGGGTAATCATATCTCTATTAAAGTACAATATCACAATTGCATGTGCAAAGTAGTCAATCATCCAAAGCAAAATGTTTTAAAATACTTAGGGGACATCAATTATTCGTTTCTATTTGTACATTAAAAAGTTTGCTTTATTTTTTATATTATATATTCATTATCTTTACTTTAGTGCATATGATTTTCGATTATAAATAATCAGAAGTAATTTTTTTTCATTGTATAAATTTTATTTTCTGTTCATAATTTGAATTCAATATTTTCCTAATATTAAGTTTTTTTTTTAATTTTCTATTTATCTTAAAAGTTTGGTGGAGTAAAACAAATTGTTCCATAAATGGACTCTTTGTTTATAATAATTGTTTAAACAATATGTACATACATATTTTTTGAATAAATGTTATGATTTAGGAATAATTGGATGAACAAAACTCATTATTGTTTTCCCATTTTTTTCATAGAACTATAAGAAATAACACATGTGATTGAGCCATAAGTACTACAATTGAGAGTGATGATGGTAGGTAATAACTTTTAGAACAAATGTGAGACTAAATAAAATGGATTTGATTAACAAACAAAAAAAAAAGTGAAATTAGAGAAGAGGGAGCATTTTTGAGGGGAAATTTTTAACCCAACTAGAAAATAAAAGTAGCTTGCTTAGTTAAAGGGATGTGAATCAAAGAAATAAAAGTAGTTGTAGTTAAGTAGGGGTTTGATGGAAATAACCTTGTGCAAATTGGGCAAGCCCCAAGCATAGATTATTGATTCTTCCATCCAATGATTAAAAACCCAAATTGTTTTTTTTCAATCTTAAAGAGAAATTAGCATCTATATTGATAGTTATAATTTTAAATTTTTTATAATCAAAATTCAAAAATACAAATATTTCATCAAGTATATTCATGAAATCAATTATAAATTTATTAATTATTAAATGTATATCTAATTTATTTTTCTTAAATTTAAAAATTACACTTTTTTATATTTTATATGTATATATTAATTTATTTTTTATACACCAACGATTACTTTTTAATTTCACAAGTAGATAAAAGTTATCCTATGATCCATTTGTTCAATTATTTTTTTAATATATCCAAGAATATGCTTTATTATGTTAATTCCTTTCTTGTTGTTAAATTGATTTTTTTAATTTTTTATTCAAACCTTTTGTTTAGTTTTTTTTTTTTGAATGAATAGGTGGGCTGCTTCTGGCCAACCACTTGGGCTTAGGGGTCCACACGATTGCCAACCCAACTCACTGCCAATACACTCGACCCTGCTGGCCACAGTCGACCCTTTTGCCTTTTCCTCGCTTTTTGGAGCCCAACCCCACCATCTCGTTGTCCTAGGATTTTCTTTAATAAATAAGGGTTGGGATTTTTTTATTATTTAATATAATTTTAATTATTATTTATAAATTTAACTTTAATTTAATTTTAATAATTGATAACTAGATTCTGTAAATATAAAAGATATCGATAAATGTACTAAAAAATACAAAAATAATGAATAAAAACTTAATTCAATAAATAAATAGGTTGCAATTTTCATCGGCCGAAGTTGTTCCCACTTGAGCCCGAGCTTGGGTTCGAGAGGCAACATCTTCAATTGTTTGAAAAGTACAATTACAATTTTTTTTTAGTTTTGTCTTTCTTGTATTAATAATATATATTTTTTTAAATTCATAGTATCACATATATTCAGAATTTAAATAATAAATACATGATTTAAAATATTCACGAGCTTAATTTGATATTTATTTTTTAAAAAATATATTTTAATATATTATTAAATCTATTAAGAAGAGCTTACATTATTCGAATAAATTATAAATTAATTTCTAACTTTAAAAAATTAAATTAAATTTTAAATT
>JAQSVH010186021.1:0-18615 GCA_029448705.1 Adansonia digitata | reverse complement strand
GGAGTGTAAAGGTTATACCTTGTCCTTGAAAGGTAAACAATTCAAGATTAGTGAATTGTGGAAATCCGAGGCAAGTGAGGCCGAGGTAGAGGACATAGGCAATTGAGGCCGAACCTCTATAAATCATTGAGTTTGTTTCTTCTTTCCCTATTCCTTGATTGTTTATTTTCATTCATTAAATTACACTCCAAAGCTTATTGAGTGAATTTCTCAAGTTTGATTATCAAAATTTTGTGAAATCAATTCACCCCCCTCTTGATTTCATTCACCACTTAAAGTTCTAACAGTATAGTAAGGTTAGTAGTAACAAGGGTTTTAAGGAGTAGGCAAAATAACTATTTTGATTAGAATTAAAAAATAAAGGCCACGTTCTTGCCTGATATAAATAATAGGTAGCAAATAGGGTTTCAGGTTACACCATTTGTGTGATCCTTAAGGTTTCTAATCACAACATCTCATGATTTTTAACATATTAGAACAAAAGTGGTCTTGAAGGGGAATAAAGTTGTACGAATTCAAAGTTGATTGAGACAAAGAGTGCCAACACACTCTACCATTCGAGAATTGAAGAATAATGAAGAAGACGAGTTGGTTGAAGCATTCATATGGATCTAAGAATTCTTGGATGACATCCTTAGATTTGCAGCTCAGGTAACTAATTCTGGTGGTTTTATTGTATATAACAACATGATTTAGTATGATCCAATTTAAAATTTTTTTTAAAGTTACGTTGCATATACTATTTTGTTTTACCTACACAAGCATCTTGCTTCTAACTGTAATCCACATAGATGGCTATTAGAAGAAAGCTCGAGACACCTTAACCAAAAGGTAGGATGTAACCACTTTTTTCATACAGCCAAGAACAATTCATAGTTATCCTTTCTTTAAGAATAGAAAGATGAGAAAAATGCTATACAGAAGCTATAGGGAAGTGGCAATCATGGTTTCTTGCCTCCTATTACCATCATCTACACTCAACAATGCTACAAAAGTGCTAAATACATGTTTTCTCACTTTTCTTAAGATCAAGAATGATTTTGACCATTTAAAGAGCAAAGTAGCACTCTGGTTTATAAATAGAGCATGATTACGCTAACTTGGCTTACAGATCAAAAAATGACGGCACCTAAGGTTTTTCCTAATAGCCAAAAGCGCATTAACCTACAAAAATTCTTATAGATATATATTTATATATCTAAAATTAGGTTAGGCCTAACTAATGGGACAGCTAAGTCCATCACTACCAAGCTTAATGGGTGGGGCCATAGTGGTGCTTTTGAAGGGATCTAGGTAAAACTTTTTTACTTGGTCTATTTAAGATTAGGCAAGCACTTACTATTTAATATTTGGTATAATTCAATACCAATGTGGCTTACTAATGTTTCACCTAAATCATATTAAGTTCAAATAGTTTTGTTTAAACAAGGCCTATTTGACTTAAAAATTAGTGTACCTGTTTACATGCAAGAACATTTAATTCTTAATTACATTTCTCACCTATGTAAAAGAATTATACTTCATGTAAATATTATTAAATTTTATCAAATAAATATTTAATTTGCCAAAAATAATTCTGTGACCCAAAACCATGATATCCTTATTTATATGCTTATATTAAACATGATTTAGACAAGACATTCTTATCTTTCTTATGACATTAAGACATCTTTTACTATATTTCATAAATCTAATTTATGTCTTTAGTGTTAGGAATGCCTTAAGGATGAAAGAGATTATGATGTATTTTATTTTAATTGATTTTTGAACTACTTATTCATATATATATTCAAATTTTCATTATATCATTGCTATTTCATCTTCATTAATTTACATGTTTAACTAAATGTAAGCAAAAATGGCTCATTGACTTCTTGTGTTTATACAATTAGAATATTACATATAATGGGTTTTAAATGTGGTGAGACAACATTCTGAGGTAAATAGTCCAAATTCATAGTCCATAGTTTATGGGATTAATGTGAGTAATTAACTCATGCTATGACTATTATGTCATCTAAATCCAATTGGGAAGATGGCTTGTCTTGGCCTCTGGAGCAAGTTGACTTCTAAAGGGAGACATAGATGTATTGCCTAGAGGTGGTGATACATTGGACTAGATCAAAGTGCAATTAATCCATTAATAAATCCGTTTACTTGGATTAATTCACTTTAGATGTTTATTATATAATTAACTAAATTCTGAGTAAGTAATTAACTCCATGTGTATTACTTGTTTGCTTTAATGTTCTAAAGGCTAAAGTGTCTCGAAGTAGCAAGCTACTAGGCCGGATCATTAGGTATATGACTTATACAAGTCAGAGCTTTACCTATAGATATAGAATCATAACTCCTATAAAGAGTTAAAGCTATCCTTTTAAATGGCATTATATGGGATAGTGAAAACGGTGAGGCCTTAAATCATTTCATATAGAGAGTAATGAAACTTTAAGATAAAGTGATCAAGTAGGTAAAACAGATTATAACCTTAAGTTGATCACGGATATCATATGAGAGTATTTCATAAATGATGGGGTCATTAGACTAAAAGGCTATTTATAAAGCTTATGTAATATGATATATAATTAAGAGTGCGATCTCAAATCTTTAGTGGTATTACTTTGAGATTAATAATTATGTAATTATTCAATCAACATAGAAAAATGAATACATACATTATTGGAGTCTAATTATATATGTCCAATTGGTCCCTCCATAAGCTTAACATAATTCCTTAGTAGATAGTTATTGATTAGAATACCGAAGTCGAAAGACTTTTAATATGGTGAAGTGGTGTGTTGGATACACTCCCTTTAAAAGTGTAGGTGTTTTCTTCAATAAATAATGAAAATAATTTTTGGTATTATTTGTTTAAAATGTATATTTAGTTTGACTAAATATTTATTTAAGATAAGAATTAGTATTTAAATTAATTATATTTATCTTCTGAAAAATATAAGAATTAACTTAAATTAAATAGATATGAGAAAATTAATTATTTACATATAAAGTCTTGTTTAAATATTTATTTATAAATTAAATATGAAAATATTCTAAATAAACTAGGAAAAAATATTTTATTTATTTTAATTTGCGATTAAATTAATCATTTTACTATAGTTAATTTTATTTTAACAATTATTACACAATTATGCTATTCAAATGAAATTGCCATGGTTTTATTTTGAATTAGATTTAGGTTATGAAAATTATCTAGTTAAATAAAATTAACGGTTTAATCAAAATTAAATTAAGTATTCATATTAATCAACTTAAACTTTTTAGACTATATTGAGCCAAATAATGTTCAGCAACATTTGGGCTTGGCCAAAATTAGGGCTAATACCCATACTAGGATAGATGGCCACAAGAGTTTTAAGAAAGTGGTAAAATAAGTATCTTAATTAAAAATTAAAAATTAAGGCCACCTTGTTACCGAGTATAAATAAAAGGCAATAACCAAAGTTTAAATAAGACCATTACGCCACCCTAGGTTTCTTATCACAGTGTTTCTGATTCTAAACCTATTGGCATAAGGTGGTCTCAAAGGAGAATCAAGTCGTAGAATCCAAAGTTGATCAAAAACAAAGAGTGCCTACTAAGATTAATTCACTTCTTATGGTATATGATACCTAGAAGTTGGTGCTTAAATATGTGTGGCATATTGTAAGGCCCAAATAAAACGAGAAGTGAAAATGGACCATAGGTAATGGCAACCTTGTTGATATTGATCAAAGCATGCCTGCTTGATTAATGTTTCTGAAACATAATCGTGATTTATTCGTAAACATAAGATGTTTACTTTGGCATTTACATGACAATTGAGAATAATTACTGGCATCAGATCTTGAGCTTAGATTCAATCCTTATTGAGTAAACCATTAACCATAGAATTTGTTCTATGTTATGCTTAGATTATTCTTAAGCATACAACTTGCAATAGTATTGAAAATGCTAAACGGGTTATAACTTGTAAGATTCAAAAATAGTTTCCAATCCAATTCCATTTAGATCTACATATGTAGGATTTAATGGGAGGCATTTATGATTCTTTAGAAGTTAAAGATCATAATTAGACTTAGTGATAAATAGCCATGATGATAACAACATAATTATTTGGATATTCCAAACTAGAGAGGATTATACATTTATATCCTAAAGGTCATAAACAAACTTTTTTTTAGGCTTAGAAAAGTAGTTACATTTAGATCATTAGCTTACAAGCTAATAAAAAATTCTTAATGGTTTTTAGAGTAATAACTAAGCCATACAATTGGAACTTAGGTCTTATTGTGATCCGAATAGTTAATAACTTTGATAATGAGATTATCGTGAATGTAATCAAAACATATTCTTATAATAGTACTAAAGCTTTGTCCAAGTGATTCAATTGGATTGGACAAGGCATATAATAGTTAATAATGCAAACCAATCAATTTGTTTAGCGATTCAAGGTTTTCCTTCATGTTAGTGGCATGACTGACAATCATGCAAACATTAATTAGATAAAGCTTGTTAAACACAATAGTCTTGCAAAGTTAGTAATGAGTTATGACAATAAGATCTTTATGCATCAAAACATTATTTCTAAAAGTATTTCTAGTCATTGTATTCTCAAAACAAGGCATTGACAATGCACAAATACAAGTATATGCTAAGCTCCATGTATTTAATGTATGCAACTCTTTGATCTTATAGAAATTGAAATATTGAGATACTTAGGGATAACATATGGTTGCTTGTTTTGTGGAAACAAGTTCACTGAACATGGGCCGTATGAGAACTTCATTTGGTATAAGTCACTCAAGTGTCTATGGAAAATGTTCTTATGTGTTAGTCTTGTATATTAGTCCTAAGACTTGTGATACCATGTCATCTTGTATGAGGAGTGTCACACTTAGATTAATCTGAAACAGGTCCATAATGGATGGATATTGAAGGTAGAGTGGTTTTGGGTATGGCATAAACTATACAAAGGTGAATGAATGATCTGAAGAAGATTCATCACTCCAAGTGACATCAGAGACATATCTCATTTGTTCTTAGCTTTGGTTAACTTGATAAAGTCATTGGCCAATGCATGATAAATTTAGTAGAAATTGGGTTTTTTCAAAAAAAAAAAATTCATGAGGTTAACCATAAACTATAGGAAGTAACATGGATTGATATATGAGTAGATATTGCATCATGCTCGTAATCTTTCTAAGATATCTAATGAAAGGACTGAAGTACATTGATAGGCTAGTTACTGAAAGGTTTCTTGAAAAGGTCATGTTGACTCTTCCTGCATACTAAGTGACCATGATGCCTTTCTAAAGGCCAATCTTGGTCTATAAATATAAATATGCTGTATTGGGCAATTATGTTTATTGCTGTTGTGATGGAATCTTAATGGGTCACACATAATAAATGATCTATTGGATTAAAACTGGGATTTAATTAAGTTCGACTAAATTAAATAGACTTAATTGAATAAATTTAATTAAAAATAATTTAAGACATGAATTAGATTTATGTAATCTAATTAGAGATGTCTTACTATGGCAATAAAGATAAAAAGTTTTATCAAGGTAATGTATAGAAATAGACATTGTTTTAGGGATATTATTAAATAAAATTAGATAATTCTATTTAAAAAATTAAAAAATTATTTGATAATTATTTAATTAATTATTTAATATAAGTAAAAAATTGTTTTACTTAGGTTAGAAATTTTAATTATGAATTAAATTATCTAACATAAAAATTTGGGGATTAAGCCAAAAGCCATAATTATCAAGTTAAGAGAATTTAGTTATGGACTACTCTAAGTTGGGCTTACTAATGGGCTAGATGCATAGAATGGCTATCTTTGATGTGCTATTGGTCTAAAATATTAATAAGTTACTACTAAGGCCTAATCTTAGACAAGATAATTAAAATAGTATTAATTAGGCTCTAAGAAAGCTCCAACCTTTTGGATATATTAGTAATAGGCTCAACTGACCCAATAGTTAAGCTTAACCAAGCCCAAGGTGTATTTAAATACATTATTAAGCTCTTTAGCTAATAAGACATAAAAAACCCTAGGTGCCAACCTTAGACCTCCTAAGGGGATTTAGCGCAATTCTATGCTTTCTTAATCTCTCTTTGCACAATCTTGCTTTTTTAAGTGTTCTTGAATTGTTCTTAATACAACAAAAGTAGAAGAAATAGTATTGCCAGCATTGAGAGATTAATTTTTCATAACAGTTATGAAATTGAGCAAATCTAGAAATCACTACTTCCATAAGCCTTCTTTATGTCGATTAATATTTAGGTGATCTCAAAGTGTTTTTGATCATAATGAGGGTAGAAAATCAGTTTTCTACCCTAATGAAATTAACCAAAATCAAGAATTATGATTTTTGGATCCATTTATTTGCATTTACGAAAAGTAGCTACTTTTTTTATGGAGCTATTTCTCTTTCTCTTTAACGAAATAGGTAAGGGAATCATTTTTGAATCACATCATTGGTTAAGGCTTGAAAAACCCTCTAGCTAGCACCAAAAAACCACCAGACCTCATGAAGGCTCCAATAGGCATCTTGTAAATCACTATTTGAGGCAAAACACTTGGATTGCTTATGGCCTCTAGAAGAGATCATAGTAATGAAGCCATGGTGTGTTCTTGCAAGGATCAACATATTGAGAGTTATGGTCTCTAAATATGTATGATTTTTGTTAGCTCAAAGTAACCATTGAACCAAAATAAAGGTGAATTGGTTTTTTTTTTTTAAATTTGCTCGTTATGTTAAAACTAATATTAACTCAAAACTAACAAAGCTAACAATTTATATCATATCCATGTTTTAAATTGTTATCCGATCACATATACATCTTTGCCTAAGATCTTGAGGAAATCTAATTTTTTTGTTTAATTCTGCTACATATGTTAAATTCTTATTAAATTTTTATGCTTATGTGGATATTCATGAGCCATGTTTTCTTTTCAGCTATATTAGAGCCTAAGGTTTGTAGATTACATGTGGTCTAGCAGGCTAGTTTTTGGTGATAATCAATTTAATTGATTTGTGTGTTGATTTGGTGATATTTTTGCTTCGTAAAGATTCTTAAAAAATTATTTTTCATTAATTTTTTAAATTTGGATAGCATGTAATTTTTGGCTTTAATCATGTTTAAACATGTTTAAATAATTGATTAAATGTTTTAATTAATTTGGATTGGTGTTCTAAAATGTTTTTAGCTTTTTGGGTTGTTTCGATCCTATTTTGATATGTTTCATTTTTATGTTTAATTTTCCAACATGCTAATCCTTCTTTATTATCAATGTTAATTAGTTTAAACTATGTTTTTCCTAATTAAATTGATATTAGAATCATTTGTTAACATTTTGGTGTTAATTGTTGCTAGGATGACTCTATTTTGTATTTTTATGGTGCTAAAATTTTAGCAGTTGTTATTGCAACTTTTTCTTTTTTTTTTCCCACCTTGAAAATGTCATGAAAAATTCATAATACTTGCTGGAAAAATTAGGTTAAAATCAAAGTTAAAAACATTTCAATTCTGAGCTATATCGGGTGCTATAGGTGCATGTGTTGATTATGCCACCTTGTCTTTGTTCTTACAACCTAGGTGGGACAACCATGGTAGCAAGATGTTGCTGCGAATTTGCTATATTTTCAAGGGTTTAGTGTCGGAATTTGGGTCATGCTTAAACAAATAAAATAATAAGTTTAATAACAATTATTAAATTACCTAGTGGAATAATTAAAATCAAACATACTAAATTCCCCAAAGGATCAACTTGTGCATTTCTAATAGATCTAAAATTCAAGAACACAAGAACAAAGTCTAGATCCCTGGTTAGATTCGATCTCTACTTATTCTTATAAACTAAGCCCTATTGTCACAATAAATCTATCTAATTATTTGACCTCCAACAGTGATCTATAAGGTGACTTAGGAAAACTTAACAATGTTGGAATCATGTTTGCTGAGAGCTGTGCTAGTGGTTTAGGTTTTAGAAACCTTTTTATTGATGAAGCACCATTGTTGTACAAAAAATGAGAGTAAGAAAACTATTTTTTTCAAAGTATCACAAGCAACTAAAGATAATGTAATGGCAAAAAGGCATCAATCACTTCTTTTGGATGGTAAAACGAATACATATATAGCTAGGGTTTAATGCACATTTTAATTTGTGGTATAATTGCATTTAGACATCTAAACTAATTAAACTATTTAATTAACTCTTTAGGAGATCAATATCTCTACAAATTAATCCAATCTCATTTTAATTCCTTAAAATTACCTTTACGTGTATGACCCGTTAGGCCCTTAATATGTTGTCAATAAATATAAATTAACTTAGTAAAGAATATTTATATATATTTATAGACCATGAGCAGCATCTAGCAGTGTATCATGGCCACCCAAATGCCAAGAGAGTTAATATAGTTTTTGACAAGCCTTTCAGCATACAGTATGCCAGTGTAATTCAATCCTCATCATATATCTCAGAGAAGGCAAGAGCATGGTGCAACATCTACTCTTAGCCCTTTCTATATTATAGACACCTAATTTTGTCTGTGCCCCTTCCCTGACAAACTAAAGATATCTAAGACCAAAAACTCAGTAGCCCCCTGTAAAGGTAGGCTTCCTTCAGGTAGACTGAACATTTTCCAAACATTTTTAGTCTTGCTTAATTGGCCACAGGTGCATTGACAGAAAAAATATCATTTCAAGGACCGATCATTGACAAGAAGACAAATATCAAGATAAAATAATTAGATTTTAACTTTTTATTTGAAATTTTAAAATTCATTTTGTGGATGTTATCATGGTTAAATTTTCCACTTTCAGGAATTTTTCAAAATTTTTTGTAAAAGTTGAAATGTGGATCATTGTATATTTTTATAGATACATGTGTGATATTTATATTGATATGCGCTCCAAAATCAAGAATATTCAAGAAAAAAATTTGTAGTCAAATTTTATATTGCAAGGTGTCAAGTTGTCCATTTTAGTAATTAATTTTGAATTTTCACAGTGTCACGAGTATCATACTCATAAAAAATTGTTAGGTAAAATTTTTTTGAATTTCAAGATTTCATCTTTATTATTTTTTTAAATTAATAGGTTGATGAACGTGTTAGATAAAATTCATTTATATAATTGGAACATATTATTGGAATTTTCTCGTTTCCAAAATACAAAGTTTTCTACTATGTAAATTTTTTGATGGGATTTTTTTAAGTTTATAATTTTTAAAATTCTTCAAATATTTTCATTAAATTCATATTAAATCATTTTTTGAAAATTTATTTTATTTTATGAGTTTTTCACCTTTTTCAAATAATAATTTTCTTTCACAAAGGTTTTTTTCTTGTAAACTTTTATAAGCTTTAAATTTTTAATTGTCTTTTTCTTATACATAAAATTTCTTAAAAATTCCATTTTGAATTTTTATATGGAAATTTTTATTTTATTTTTAATGGGCTATTTTTTTTTCATTTCAACGGCCTTAAAACCCATTAATTTTTCTAACGGAACTGATAAGCCCATTAACTTTTCGACTAGCCTAATGAGCCTATTTTCTTCTAACAAGCCCAAGAAGCTTATTTTGATTAAATTTTTAATTTAAATTTGTTATGTGAAATTTTATTCTTTAAATATATAATTTTTAATTTGTTACAATTTAGTCCTTATAATTTGTTTTCTTTAAATTAAAATCTTTCTCTCACATGTCTTAAGCTGTTGATGTCATGCATGATGACACATGCAAAATGAAAAATTCATTAATTAAAATCTTATTCAAAATTAAAAACATATAATAAAAATAAATAATAAAAAAGAATTTCTTTTTATGATTAGAGGGACTAAATTGTATTTATAATAAAAAATAAATGCAAAATGACACATGCATTATTTCATTTCCAAAATTTTGTTTATGATTATTAATTTTAATTTTTAATTATCATTTTAATTTTATTTATTTATGGATTTTTTCTACTAGTTGATTTCCAACTTTTCCCTTAATTAATTTATTTGGTTTCTAATTATCCATTAGTTGATATTATCTATATAATCCTAACAAAATATTTTGAATGACTACATATAGCATGTCAAATTAATGCATCTTACCTTTTAAGGCAAATAAAAGAAATAACAAAAAAATTCAAATTAATTAAAAAATAATGAATTTCGGTTAAGAGGATTTTTTTCATCCCCTTGGCCGAACCTCCCCTCATAAATAGGGGAGGATTTTTCATGTTGAACGGAATTTTTGGCTTGAAAAAAAAGAAGTTAGAAAAACACTATATAAAAGTTAAGTTTTCAAAGCTTTAAATAGGTAAATTTCTTTCCAAAACCTTTGGTTTTTCTTCATTTTTGTTCATTCTTCCTTTTGTTGGTGAGCCAAAATCATGCTTAAGTTCATGGGTTTTTATCCATGTTGAAAGATTAAACATGATGGCCATGAACCAATTTCTTTGATTTAATTGTTTTTGTTTAATTTTTCTTGTTAACAAGTTATTTTTTTCATGAATCATGCTTTTATTGATATGATGTTGGTTTTAATGTTGTCTTTGTCATATATATGTTATTGCTCTTAGTATTTTCTGGTTATTATGTTGAGATTATATGTTTAGATGTTTACTTTTATGATTTTATTATATGATGATACTAATTTTTGCTTGATGAAACATGAATATGTGATTATTAAGTTGAAAAAAAATGTGTTTGCTAGACTATTTAGGGTTGGCCAAACCTAATGTACATATGCATATGATAATTTTTTTTATTTTTGTGGCTAGTAAATATAAAAAGTTTAGGGACTAATTTGTAAAAAATAAAATATAATAAAATTTTTTAACCACTGGTGTATTTTATGCATTTTATCAAGTAAAAATGCACTTTTGGATTTTTAGGCCTTTTTGTAATTTTAAAAAGTTTAGGGACTTTAGTCTAAATATTAGAAAATTTATGCCAAGGCCAAAGGAAAGTGGTGGAATCTCCCTTGTAACCTTTGGATGTGATTTTTGCATTTATTTCAATATATTTGATGTTTAATTTTGTGTTTTAATTATGTAGGGACTGATTTGCAAATTTAAAAAAGTTTAAGGACCATCAGGAAAATCTATAATTTTTTGTCAAAATAGTCATCCCTAACATAAAATCATCTGTTTAGAATATTTTAGAATATTTTCAGCTCCTAGTGGTCCTCTAGTGGGGTATAGAAAATATTAAAACCTGTAATATTCTTTCAGTTTTCCATTAAGGTATGAAATGTAATTTTGAAAAATTTAGGGATTTAATTGCATTCTTACATATTAGGTCACCTTAAAATCTAAATTACCTATTTAGGGTATTTTGGACATTTAAAAAAATATTTTTAGCGTTTTTCGCCATTTTGGCACTAATATGTAATTTTGAGAAATTTAAGTAATTATTAGCAAATTTTGCACCTTAGATGATATTTGTAATTTCAATTATCCATTTAGGGGAAAAAATTCATTACATACCATTTTTTGTACTTTAGGGTTATAAGGATACTTTCGTGTCGAAGGTATACCTCAAGGGTAGTTTGGTAATTTTCTTAAAATTGAGTCGATGTAGTCACTGAGATGGTTCCATGCCAAAGGTATGCATTTAGGATAGGTTCACCCTTCTATGGTCCTTTATTGAGTTCTTAGGGCTATTGGCATATTTTCACGTCGTAGGTATACTCTAGGAGCATTTTGGTAATATCCTCAAAACCAAGTCTGACGTAGTCATCGAGATGCTTTTATGCTAGAGGTGTGTGTGTATAGGATAGGTTCACCCCTCCATGATCAGTTTTGTGTCTTTTAAGCTTACCGAGATACTTTCCTGTCAAAGGAATACTTTAAAGGCATTTTGGTAATTTTGTATTAGAACTATGTCCTATGTGATTACCGGGGATAGCTTCATGTCGAAGGTGCACATTAGGGATACGTTCATCATTTTAGACTATGTTCGGGTCTTAAGATACCTTATTAATATTTAAAAAAATCAAATATCTTTTGGAAAATTAAGGCAATGTCTCAAAATAAAAATAATATGTGGAATTTCTCCCAATGTATGAGAAGGAGTTTAACGATTATTTTAATGACGAGATATCCTTTTGAAAGCAAAAATCAAGATTTTTATAAATTTTGAGAAAATAAAACCTTTACCATTCTTCCAGGCCTCCAACAGGGTGGGAAACATATTTTGATTTTTAAAACCTTTTATGGTCTTTTACCTTTTTAGTGGGGTATGAAAGAGAATGATAAAAAGCTTTTATGTTCCATTGATTCTCTAGTGAAGTGTGTGAGAGATTTTGATTTTCAAAAAATTTAAAAAGGTGATTTTTCGACACAAAATAATATATTAGTTTCATAAAATATAATTTTGGGAATTACAATTAAATGCTATATATTAAAATAGGATAAAAATTAAAATTCAAGCTAACATGCAATTCACAAGGTATTGATTTTTAGGCATCATAGGAGGAACGATCCTTACTTGTGATTGTAATCGGCTCCTGATCCTTTTATATAATCTCTGGTATGATCCTGGACTTTAGAGTTGGTGTTTTAGGGTTTTGTAACCCATGAAATACTAGCTTTGGTAGGTGACCAATCTCACCTAGCCCAAATAGATTGGTAGTGACTCCAAATATATAATTGCTTTATAATGATTATTTAAGGCTAAGTTGAGCGAGTGACTCATCTCAACCACCTAGTCCTCGAAGTTGAGTAAATATTAATCATGATATGGCCTATAGAAGTAAGAGAATATAAAATAATGATATATCAATAAATATGAAAATGAACGGCATTTAAGCTAGGCTTAGTCAGGATTCATATCTGGGCCACATTGTGATAGAAGGATGAAAGTTAGATCCACTTTTTTCATCAAATAACTAATGCTTATGCTAGTGGTCAGTGAAAGTGTTGCAAAATTAAAAATTAAATAGTACCAATGTAGAGCATGTTCATTGGCATAAGATAGGGAAGACTATACTTGTCATAGAAAATAAAGTTAAAAAGAACTGAAAGAAAATCATTGTTTTACATAAAAGTTCCTATAAAGTGTACAAACTTAAGAAGTCAAATTAGGGTAATGCAACAGTATTATTTAAAGGTTGAAAAAAAAAGAGAAAAAGAAGTCTTCAATGGTGATATTTGAAAACAATGCTTTGATGGTGATATTTGAAGCATTCAAGAGTTTTCATTCAAAAGTAAGTCTTTGATGGTGATTTTTGAAGAATTCAATGGAGTTTCCAAAGTCTTTAATAATGATATTTGCAGATAAAGCTTCGGTAGTGATATTTGAACCTTTCAAAAGAGTTTCCAAAGTCTTCGATGGTAATATTTGATGACAAGTCTTTGATGGTGATTTTCGAAAGTAAGGCTTCGATGGTGATATTTGAAGCATTCAAAAGTTTTAAAAGACTTCGATGGTTATATTCGAGAGTTTTCATTCAAAAACAAGTCTTCGATGGTGATATTCAAAGACAAAACTTTGATGGTGATATTCGAAGCATTCAAAAAAGTTTCCAAAGTCTTTAATTATGATATTCAAAGACAAAGCTTCAACGGTGATATTTGAAGCATTCAAAAGAGTATCCAAAGTCTTTAATGGTGATATCGAAGACAAGTCTTCGATGGCGATATTGAAGGCAAGGGTTCAATGGCGATATTTGAAGCATTCAAAAATTTCCAAAGTCTTTGATGGTGATATTCAAAGGCAAAGCTTTGACGATGATATTCAAAGCATTCAAAAGAGTTTTTAAGTCTTCGATGGTGGTATTCGAAGCATTTAAAAGTTTTGTTACAAAACAAGTGCTCACTAGCAAGATCCAAAGCATTTAAAAATATTTTTGATAGTCTTCAATGGTGATATAGGAAAAAAATGTTTTTCACATCTTCATTGGTGATATCGCAAGCATTTTAAAAGAGTTTTTAAGTTTTTATGGCGATATTCAAAGCATTTTAAAATGTATTCTCCATAGTCTTTGGTGATGATATCTGAAGCATTTTAAAAGGAGCTTTCAAGTCTTCGATGGTGATATCCGAAGCATTGTAGAGTGTTTTCAAAGTCTTTAGTGCTAATATCTGAAACATTTAAAAAAAGTTTTAACTCTTTGATGGTGATATCTGAAGCATTGTAGAAGTATTTTCAAAGTTTTTGCTGGTGAAATCTGAAGCATTTTAAAAAGTTTTCAAAATTTTTGGTGGCATATCCAAAGTTTCTATTGTGGTCAAAACACATCCCCAATGAAAAAAAAAAGGCAAATGCATGTAGAAGATTCTCTGGGAGGAAAATCAAGTATAGGCCCTTAAAGATGCCAATTCGGCAAAATTTGATGAGTTGGTGGAAGCCTGTAAAGGACATTTGGTCTAAGGGTAATTGACCTTATAGTAGTATGCCAAGCAGGGGCAATTTCTATCTTAACTTTAAAATTATATATTTCTTTTTAGAAACTATGAATTTTGAAATAAATTTTGGTTTGTAAATGGTGTGCATTTTGTCATGAACCATGAATTTTGTTAATAATAATTTCCAGTATCTAGGAAAATAAGAACATTTTGAAAAATTTTCTTTTGGTAGATGATCACCGTTAGATTGAACTCTCTCAAAAAGGTGCTTCACTTCCACATATATGATTAGCGCCGACATTCAATCATAGACCCTTCACAACCATAAACCTTCCACACCTAAATGTTCTTTTTTTGAATTTCTTAAAGAGTCAATCAAATAGGTTATGCTATTGCAAGACTCAAATACTGATATTTTGACATGTGTTAGAATAATGATAGTAATTCTGAGATCTCCCTTATTTAGATAGCCTTTTGCCATAACTTTATGACACTCTTCCAAATCCTTGATTTAGAAAGAATGAAAGTAAACACGAGCCAAAAATCTCTTTTTCCTTTGAATAAAACCTTTTCAATCCAGTGATTGATATATAAGATATGAGATTTGAAGTTTTCCCATGCCAATTCGATTTCTTTCCAAAAGGCTCAACCACAGCCATGATCCGTTGGTAGCTATAAAGCTGAAAATGCTGAGGGGCATACTTTAAGCCTTTAAAAATTAAGTGCAACATCATGTTATTATGGTACTTAAAATGATTCCAAAAAAAAATTATCCTTATTCTAAGCGAAATGCTTGCCAGTTCAAATAGGTTGTTTGAAATGACAAATGGCAATCTTTCTCTATCCTTTTGCAAATATAGAAAAATTATTCCCTCTACGATCCTCTTTGAGCCTGATAATTCATTTTTTCTTGAACTCTTAATCAAAGATCACTTTCCACATTTGGGGTAAGTGAAGCAAAGTTTCAAGATTAGAAGTAGCAAATTTTGAAGATGAAATAAAGTTTAAATTTCAAGTATTCAATGTAATGAATGAATAAAATTTCAAGTTCCTTCAACATAAAAAATGAAAAAAAATACGATGCAAAAAAAAAAGCAAGGAAAATGAAAATGCAAAAGATAAAGAAATGAAGATTTGTTTGCCTTGAAAAATATGCTAGATTTAATTTCTTCTAAAGGGAAATGATCCTTGATTTCAATTCAAACATGGGTTTAATTCACACTCCATGTTCTAAGAAATATTTACCATCCGAAAAGTAGAAGAAATGGAGTCTTAGTCTAAAGAAATATGTTGAGAAAGGGTGGATCTATGAGCCTTTCAATGAGATAGTGCTTTTTTAACTCTCTCAAAATGGAATCTATTCCAAACATATATGCCATGGTTCCTTACTTCAATAGTTGGGCTACCTATCCTTTTTTTCTAAACCATGAACCATGGCCTATGTTATGTACCTACAAAAGTCTATTTTGATCAAACATAACTATTTGAGCTATCAAGCCATTCTTATAAAGCTTCTTTCAAATTCATTTTTTTGGATGAGTTTTGAGCCCTTAAGAATATGATGATGCAATCAATTAAAAACTGAAGTTCTAAAGTGAAAACTTAAAAAGAGGTAATCTAAAACAAACTTAAAGGCTTTGGAATTGTTCCTAAACTGATAAACGTAGCCATTCAAAGAAATAAATCCTTCCATACTAATCCAGAAATAATCCCAAATTTTTGTAAATTTCATGACATCAATAAAAGGTTGAGCTAAATGCCCTAATATGGATTTAATTCAAGATAATCTTTTAGAATTTTGGTACCTAACATTGGGAATTAATGCTTACCAAAGGCCTTGTAAATTAACCCCTTGAGACTTGGTGTTTACTAACCATTAGTTTAGCAATTGTCGATATTTGAAGATTAAAAGGATGTTATAACTTGATTGTTTGCCTTTTATCGCAACATGGCCCGGATACGAATCCTGACCAGCCTGACTTAAAATGGCATTCACTTCTATATTTGTTTTATCTTGTATTCTATTATTTCCATAGGCCATATCATTATTTACATTTTCTTATTTTAGGGGGCTAGGTGATCGAGATAAATCGCTCATTCAATTTAACCCTAAATAGTCATTACGAAATAACTCTTTATTTGGAGTTGCCACCAATCTATTTAGGCTAGGTGAGATTGGTCACCTATCGAAGTGTGTATTTTGAGGGTTATGAAATCCTGAAATACTAATTCTGAGGCCTACCACCACACCAGAGATCATATAAAAGGATTTGGGAGTCGATTACAATCACAAGTAAGGATTGACCCTCTCATAATGCCTGAAAATCGGTACCTTATTAATCATGTGTTAACTTAAATTTTAATTTTTATTCGGTTTCAACATTGGATGTTTAATTATAATTCTTATAGTATTTCATTATGAACGTTTATTATTTCGAGAAAGTCGAGTTTTAATGTTTCTAGAAATCACAAAATTATTCATACACTCTCGGGGAACCAGGTGGTCATGAATTCTTAATCATATCCTGTCGGAGAACCATACGGAACATGAAAAGTTTTATTTTGTTTTAAAATTGAAAAATCTCGACTTCTTATTTGAAAAGGTTATCTAGCTATTAAAATAATCCATAAAATTCCTCACATATACTGGTAAGAATCCTACATACAATTTTAATTATGAGACATTGCCTTATTTATAAAAATAATTTGGTTATAAAAAAGTATGGATTCTATGACCTAAAAATGACATAATATGATGGACATGTTCTTAACGTGTACTTTCGATGTGAAAGTATCCTAGCATTCGCATGAGATATGATTCAAATACAAAGTTACAAAAATATCCTTAGGGTATACCTTTGACATGAAAGTATCCTGATAACTCTAATGGGCCTTAAAATGATTTTGGAAGGCTAAACCAATCCTAAAAAATTCACCTTCGGCATAAAAGCATCCTAGTGAGCAAAATAACTAAAATGCCCCTCGGGCATACCTTCAACATGAAAGTACCCTAGTAGCCCTAATGGACCTTAAAATGATCTTGGTAGGTTAAACCAATCCTAAAAATTCACCTTCGACATATAAGCATCTCGGTAAGCAAAATGACGAAAACAGCCCTAGGGTATACCTTCGACATAAAAGTACCCCGGTAACCCTAATGGACCTTAAAATGATCTTGATAGGTTAAACCAATCCTAAAAATTCACCTTAGGCATAAAAGCATCCCACTGAGTAAAATAACTAAAATGGCCATAGGGCGTACCTTTGACATAAAAGTACCCCGGTAACCCTAATGGACCTTAAAATGATCTTAAAATACTAAAGGAATCTTAAGTGTGCACCTTTGGCATAAAAGTATCTCGGTGAGAAAAATTATAAAAATGCCCCTAGGATATACCTTCGACATGAAAGTATCCCAATACCCCTAATGGATAGTAAAATGACCTTAAGAGGCTAAAAGAATCCTAAAATGCTCACCTTTAGCGTAAAAGAGTCTCGATGAGCAAAATTACTTAAATGCCTTTAGTTTTTTTTTGAAAATTACAGTCTGTATTCTTCAAAAAATCGAACAAATATTAAAAGTTTTGAATATTTCTATACCCCTACGAAATGCCATAGAAATAATAGAAATTTCAAAAAATAATAAATGACTATTTTACCCCTTTAATATAAAAATTTGCTATTTAGTCCCTACACTTTTCTAGATCTTCATTTTAGTCCCTGCATAATAAAATAACCTAAAAATTATAAAAATCATATGAAATTATGCATGAAAATGCAGCCAATATATCAACAAAGATACGGCAAAATACCTTGCCCTAACAAAAAAATTTTATATTTTGCAAAGTAACCCCTAAACTTTTAAAATTACATTTTGACCCTTACATGGTAAAATACCACAAACAAATCATTAAAGATCATCAAATTGACAAAGAATCAACAAGAATATCATGGTAAAAATATGCGAGAAGGTTCGACCAATCGCCTTTGGCCATAAAACACATTTTTATGTATTTTGCAATTTAGTCCCTAAACTTTCCTAAAATTACAAAATGATCCCCAGAATGTTAAAACACCTAAAACATGTTTAAAAACATATGAATCAACCTTTGCATGGCTCATGAAGCTCTCACCAAAGCCTAAAATAGCCTAAAATTTTTTTAAAAATTTTGCAATTTAGTCCCTATGTTTATAAATATTACAAAATAACCTAAGAACCATGAAACCAAGGTAAAAATGAGCACAAAAT
>JAQSVH010186001.1:22400-50093 GCA_029448705.1 Adansonia digitata | reverse complement strand
CTCCAAGCATGCAAGACATTATATAGGATGAGTTTGAGTGATACATAAGCGGTGAAATATTTTAATTTCACAAATAACAGTATCCTAATTAAATTTTTACATTTTACTATATTTTTTTCAATTAATTTTATTTATAAAATTTAAAGACTATACTGATGTTGATTAGGTAATTTCTCTACATTATGGGATCATGTATGTTTTGATAAATGTTCAATGTTCTTTATAAAACGTGTAGAAGCAGCAATGATTTCATTTATGATACTGCATCGCTTTGGATATATATGTTTTGTTTTCATATATGTTGAAAGACAATTTTTGGTAGCCATTGTTAATTTAATAGGTGTAATGTTAGGTGTTGGAGTGTGAAATAAGACACGATCCTCGGAAAAAGAAGATTGTCAAGAAGTTGCTGAGCAGCTACCTTCTAACATTCCTTATTATGAATTGCTCTATTATGTACGATACTAGTTTTTTATTAAAGTTTACTGTGATCAATTAACTAAAGATTTTGAATATGAAATCTAGTTTATTTATTTCGTACAATCATTTTTAATAAATAATATTTAATAAGTTTAAAATTCGAATAGCAATATCTGTAATATTTTTCCTATCCCAAGACTATGGTCTCCCTTGTACAAAATACATATATACATATATATAGAGAGAGAGAGAGAGAGAGAGTTTCAATGGGTACATTAATCATTCATAATAAACTCAATTTTTTATATTTATATGATCTCCTTTATAATGATTCAAATCATATCATACAATACGTATCAAGCATCATAATATATAGTCTGTTGTAAAAATATTTTTAAGATATTTATTAGCAAAATTTATTAAATAAAAAATTTATTATTCTATATGTTAATGGTGAAATTTTTAAACTCCACAAATAAATTTTAAAAATTAATATTTAATAGGTAATATATTTATAAATTATAATAAATATATTCTAATCAGCTCATATCGATTACCTTTAATATCGTTCGAAGAATCTAAAATTCTACAACATCGGTGCCAGAAAAGTTTGCTTAAAACAGAAAAACTTTATTTGCTTGATGATGATATTCATTTAAATACAAAGAAAAAAAAATAATCTAAAACTGTGAGTAATTAGCGCACCAGTTTTGACCACTAAAGGCGGAAATAAAGTATAGAACTCAAACTATTATACGTAAGTAAATGCATACATAATGATTGAGTTGAAAGTTAAGAATCCACATCTTTTATTAATAAATTTACTTGAATTGCATAATATTAAAACATGTATATACCTTTAGTTTTGCATTTATAATAAATTTATTCAAATTATTTTTAATAAATTTATTAATTAAATTAATATCATTTGATTTATGATATTAAATTTAATCACCTGATATTATATAGTATAAATGTATTTATACCTCCTTTTATCTTTCTCCGTCTAAGTCTCACTTATTATATCATAACTTGTTACTTCAATAGATTTTTTTTTTCTCACAAAGTGGAATATTTGTGACGATGACACCAGACATGTCAAATCATATTCAAAAGGGCTATGCAATTATTTTACAAACTTTTATTACTTCATTTTCCCTTGATTTAAGGGGATTTTACCTTTTCTGTGATTGTCTCAATTTCTCAAAATCAATGAACAATTATTGCTAATTTACAAATTAACTTCTTCCTTTTCTACTTGATCTTGTCATTTTCACTAGAAATTATGAGATTTCTTCTTTCATTAGAACCATAAATTACTTTGCAAACCGAAAGTGCAAAAATAGAAATTAATGATAAAGTATACTGCTGTATGGAATTATGAGTTATTGTTTAACTTTATGAAAATTTTTATTAGGTCCTTATTTTGAAAGGAGAGGTTATTTTCAAATTACTCTTTTGTTCTAGATTTTGTTGTCTTTCTTTGATTTTCATGGAGTTTAAGAAAAATTGACTTTAGTGTATTTAGTGATAAATTTTTGTTTATTATATAAAATTGACGATTGACAATTTTTTATATATAAAAAATAAAACAAATCATGAAAAATAATTTTAAATATAAAAATAGTAAAAGGTTTAGGTGTTAAATGAAGGTGAATATAATTTTGGAACATCCAAAAAGTTGGCCGGAAAAAAATGAAGGTAGAGAGTATCATTTACTTTTAGTTTTTAAACTTTTACGTAATAATTAAACTTAGTATTAATTATTAAATTTAAAAAGCTTCTCTTTAATTTCATAATTTCAAAAGAATTAAGTTTCATAAAGTGACAATAAAAAAAAATTACTGCATTGTATAAGATTAAAATCTAATAGAGATGAAAGTGGGTTAGATATTTGCTATTTTTGAAGTATTTGATTTAAATTCAATTTTCATGATATCCAAATTCGTTTATTATTGGAGTATTATTATTCAAATTCGATAAAAAATAAATTTGAGCATTACTATTTGAATTTGAATTTGATAAATATTATGCATCGAATATTTGAATTAATTATTTGAATCCATTAAGTCAAATTTTTACCGAACTAAAATAATAAAATCAGCTAAAAGTTAAATTCAAAGTTCAAATTTGTTCATAATTACTAAAAAAAAATTTTAATACAAAAAATAAAGCTTAAATTATTATTGTATTGCATTACACTTAATAATTTAATTTTTGTAAGTAAAGTTTAGTTTTTTAGTTGCATATTACTTCAAGATCTAAGGTTGATTTACTTAGTAAATGTTTTAGCAATAAGAGCTGCTTGTCAAGGTTCAAATCTCTCTAAAACCATAAAAATTTTTTTTTTTCACATTTTACAAATTGGATATCAAAAGCCCAGAGGTTACAACACAAATAATAAATCTCTTATCTGAATTAAAAAATTATCTGATTATAAGGTATCCAAATTAAAAAGATTAATTTGAATAATTCCAGATATCTTAAATTTTTACTATCCACTTTTATCCTTAAAATTTTTCCGATAAGTGCCTTAAAATTCTTTTAAGATTGGTTAATATATATTTTTTAAAAAATATATTAAATATAATTATTATTAATATATTGAATATAAAATACTAATATATATAAAATAACCTTTAAAAATTTCTTAGTGCCCTTAAAAGCAAAAACCTTAATAAAATAATTTGGAAAAAATAAATGAAGATCTAATGAAAATAATAATAAAAAAAACACTTTTTTCTTATGCTAAAATTCTAGTTCAGTCGTTATAGTGGGTAGTTTAATCAATCATCCTTGTATGTTACGTTAATCACTGAAAGACCACTTATCTTTCTTGTCAAACAAATCAATCGAGTAGATATCCTTAACGTTCGGACAAAAACCTTTGCAAGAAGACGTAAGACTCAGAAATCTGCAACACGAATGCGGAGGTTGTCTATCCACGTGTCACATTCTCTTTTCTCATCATCAACGAAACTTTTGCCCCCGAATTTTTAGAGAGCGATGTTTTCACGCTTACATCCCAGGTAGTTTAGAATTTTGCAAAACCAACCTTACCTATGAACTTTTTGCATTGTACAAACTCAATTGCCCAAAAGTTCATAAAAATTAAGGTAGTGAGTATCATATTAATAAATATATTATTTTTATTTTAATATATATTAATATTAGTATATTTTAATATATTATTTTGAATTTATTAAAATTTAAATATTTTTAATTTATATATATAATATTTTTAAATATAAAATAAATAAGATTAAATAAATTTTATATTAAATATTCATCAATTATATAAATATTCTAAAAAAATTTATCAAATATAAAAAAATTAATATTAGTTAAGTAGTAAAGCTGAAGCTTTTTAATAATAATTAAATTTATGAATATGAGTAATTATGTATAATATTCATCATATTTAAGATTAATGTTAGTTTTACTTTTTTTACAAACTTATATTATGTACCGGTTGATACAGTTATTTTTGATCATTACATTCGAAATAGCTCGGTACCTACCGGTACGGCTGGTAGAGATCGAAACGAAATCAACTATCACCGATACCGTTGCATGTCCAAATCGATATATACCTATTGATACAGTCGATACTAATACAGTACCGATAACATTGATAAAAATAGAAATAATGCAATATATTTTATGCATTATTACTCTATTAGCATATTTATGTCCATTTCTTGCCCTTTAATTAATATTTTTAATATTTCGAGGATCAAAAAGTACTTGCCAATAAACTTGTAAAATTACTTCTTTTTTTTGTTACATTTTGATTGTAGGACTGAATATATTCATGATATAGGCGGCCGGGTTTGGATTGGCTTTTATGTATAATTTTTAAAATTCAAGTTTAATTTATAATTTTAATTAATTAATAAATAATTTAATTTTTATTTAAATTTAATTTTAAAAATATTTAAATATTTTAGGTCTTTTGAGCTTCACTGACTAGACACATCAAAATTTTGACGAAAGCTTTTAAAAACCAACTTTATCTAACATGATTCTTCGATTCATAAATATTTCAATGAATTAAAAAATTAAATTGAATTTTTCAATGAATTATATATGGCTTCTATTAATCGGATTTCATAGGTTTAAATTTGTAAACTTATAAATTTTATTTTTAAAATTTTCTAATTTTTCAGTTGACAAATGAAAAGCATATTACTAACCCTTTCATATAGTGGACGCATATTTAATGGAAGAATTTCACGAACAATTTTTTAAAATTTTATAATTATTTAATTATAATATAAAATTATATAAAAAATTCATCACTTAAAATTATAAAATTTTACATTATATTTTTGGGGTCTTAGAAAATTTAAAATTATAATTAATTATATTATATTATAGTAGGTGACATACTTCTTTAATTAATGTATCAACACGAAAAATTGAAAAGTTATAGGGTGTAAACAAAAACGTGAAAGGAAAAGACAAGTGGCCAAACTAAGATAGGCCAGGGCAGATTAGTTTTGTTTGCTCTATCCTAAGAAACGTGGCGACAGCTAATTTGAAGCTTTTTATTTTGGAGCAGCACGTGATAAATTAATAAAAAATTATTTTTATTTTTAGAGGTTAAATTTTGTCTAATTTTTGATTAATTTTTGATTATTCAAAGTAAATTGTCATCATACTATAATTGACGGAGATTGAAAATTTTCGTTGCTTTACTTTTATTGATATTATACATTTTTGGTATTAAAAGTAAACTTATCATCATATTTTAATTAAATATTAAATATTGTAATTTTAGTTTTGTTCTTTTTTTGAATTTTGGCTACTAAATTATTTATGATGAAATTTTTTTCAACTTTAATTTTTAATGATTTGAAGATAAAATTAAAAATAATTTTTCAAATATTTTATTTCAATAAATGAAAATAATTAATTAATAAAAAATAATAAAATAAAAAAATTAATACAGAATGTTAATTTTATAAAAGAAAAACTTAATTTTTTTATTTGTTTAGTTTTTTTTTCACGTTTTCCTTTTATAAAAATAAAATATTTTGTTAATTTTTTATATTAATAAATTAATTTATTGTTTTTAATTATTAAATAAAATATATGAAAAAACAAATACAATATTCAGTAAAAATCAAAATTGAGTGATAATATTTAAAATTAAAAATTTTGCAACAAAATTCAATAAAATAAAAATAAATTCATATATTTATAAATAATCTTAACTTAAAACAACGTATATCAATAAAAATAAAATATAATCATAAATTATAATATATAATACATTTATATCGGGAAATTTAGCTTTAACGAATTTTTTTTCCTCCTTACCTCTAACGAATTTTAACCCTATATTTAGTGCTACGTATCATCTATTTTTTTTTTTTTTTTGCTGTGAAACAACAACACGTGGGGTCATTTCTTTCTGTGGGTACTCTTTGTGTCCGCCACGTGTCTCATTTGCATGAATCGCATTTTTTCAACGGCATTCTTGTAATTCAGTCCAATTCTTTCATTTCATTTTCTTCTCTTCTTCTTCCTTCGTTTCGATTTTTTTCCTTCTTTCCTCCATTTGTTTGATTGGTTTTTAAATTGGAAAAAAAAATAAAAAAACAAAGGGAACTTTGAGTTTGGGGTCAAGATTTTATCTTTACAATTTCATGTTTTATAAAATTTAATTTCATCAATTTTTTTTAAAATAATTTTGGTTTAGTTTTCGATGGCAAAGCCTGAAGAAATTGGAAAGAAAGAAACCCAAAAAAACATTCAAATCCAACTAGGCAATTTTCCGAGAGATCTACTTCAAAGATCCATGTCATCAAGCAACCATTTTTCTCACAGAAATTATGAAGAAGAAGAAGAAAATGGCGAAGAAGAAGAGATTCAGTTAAGCTTAGGACTTTCATTGAATGGTCGTTTTGGGGTTGACCCAAGAGCCAAAAAACTCACTAGATCATCTTCAATACCAGATTTCATCAACAACTCGACAAGAAAAGACACTAATAAATCTCTTGCTTCTTTCTTCCCTGTCGCTTGTGGTTCACTTATGAGGACATGTTCTTTGCCCACAGAGACAGAGGAAGAGTGGAGGAAGAGGAAGGAGTTGCAGAGCTTAAGAAGAATGGAAGCTAAGAGAAAGAGATCCGAGAAACAGAAGAATATGAAAGCTGTAAGGGATAGAAAAAGAGGGAGTTGTCGTGAAGCGAATTGTGAAGATGATAAGAGACAAGAGGGTGATAGAGGACCTTGTGATGGGGTAGCTGCTTCCCAAGGTTCAATTGGATCCCAAGGAAGTGGTTCCTCGGGGATATCAGAACTTGAGAGCCAACCAGCTCAACAAGGTATAAAAGATCTTTTTTTCTCATTTTTGTTGGTTTTAATATCTTTGTGTAGAATTGTTGGGTTGAATTTATTCATGCTTTATTCCATCTTTATTGATGTTATTTTTACTAGTGTTTATCTCATATTATTTGCTATTTGATCTTGACACTGGTCAGGCTTCTCTTTTTCTTTTTCCTCTCTAGAAAGGATATGAAAACTGAGATTCTCTGGTCATCTTAAGTTAAAAGATTTTTAATCATGTTGATTTGTACTCAATTTCAGCTATTTAACACCTCTTTTGGTCTTGCTTAAAGTGACGTGTTTGAATGTAATGTAAGTCAGTAAGACATTTGGCTTGACTGTTTGTTCATGTGGTCTATGAGCCCTGAGCTCTGAGGTTTATAGGACTAGGTTTCTTCTTCCTTCGATTTATGGAGTATCTTTGCTGTTTTCCCCAAAAAACAAGAAAAAAAGAAAGAAAATAAAAGGGAAAGGAAGTTTTTATACTATTCTAGATTTTGACTGTTGGTAGCCCGTTAGTCTAGTAAAAATGCATACTCAAAGTAATCACGTTGATTATAAAGAATCTGTTAATGTGATCTCTGTAAGGTTTTCCTTTAGATGCTTGTTTTCCTCTCGATGACTGATCATCTTGGGTTGCTGTTATTTTACAGTTCTATTTTAGTAGAACTAAGGATATCCTAGATTTTACCTAAGATCCAACCTACGGTTCTCGGACTTAGTTGTGAAAGTCGGATACAGATACGTGTTTGATAAGGGTATGTCCATTTCTTTTTATGTTTTCCCATGTTTTTGGATGATTCTTAGAGGGTCATATACGATACCCATGTCTTAAAATATGTCGGACACATGTATTTAAAAGAAAAAATGAAGAGTTGAAACAACATAAGTTCCAACAATAAACAGTGGAAAATGAGGTTGGCACATTGGTTAAAATTGTAATATCATCATGATATGCAAAAAAATCTGAGTGAAAAGTAATACGGTAAAGTGGCAGCAATCTGCTGCTATCCTGATATTGATTCATAGTTTTCGCAAACAAGGCTAGAATTTGAAGTTTGTTAATATCTTGTGGACCTGCAGATACGTACATGCCTATTTCCCATCTTTCTAGGTGAAAGATTGACTTCGTATTGAGGTTTGAGCAAAAAGGAAGTTATAGTTTATGATGATCGTATAAGTTTTTGTTACTTGGACTTTTTATTTTTTTATTGAAGTACCTATGTTTGGCAATATATATTCGGACATGGGTATGATCTTTCAAATATATGGAAAAACAATAAAAAATGGAGCATACCCATAATAGACATATATCCATATCTGACACTCATTCCGAGTCAGGATAATATAGGCATGGGTGTTACAAGACTGTTAGTGGCGTATCTTACTCTGTTTTATCTTTTCTGATCATCCTTGCTTGAAATAATGCAAAAAAAATTCCGTCAAATGCAGAGATGATTTACAATTTTCACCAAGGGCTTTTATTTAGTCAGCCTCCTTAGTATAAACCTCATGACATAACTTCATAGCTTCTTTTCATAGCTTCTTTGAACTTTTTGATTAGCTTGAAGTGGAAATTTCGCGTGGAAGAGTTAGAAAAGATGTTCTGTAACTGATGTCTGATTTTAATGTCAGTAACACAGCTATCATATCTCAATGCTAACTTCTTCTTCTGATACCCTTGGATACCATCGAAAATATTCTAGCTGACAGAATGAAATGTGGTAATCTCATAAGAAAATGGGTTTTGGCATTTTTGTAGTTATGGAGCGGGATTCCTATGAAAGGGAAAAATGTGTCGGGGGCGGGTTCTTTTTGCTATGCATCTACCTTAAGTAAATTGCTGATGAGCTACACTGTTTTCTTTTGTAACTTTTCTTTGATAATTTAAGCTTACCAAGGAAATGATCTTGAATTAATTACAGCACCAATTGGATCGGGAATATTACCGTAGTGACAAAATGGCATAATTTGTTGTTTTTGTTGTTATATTAAGCTTGCATTCAGTTTGAACTAATACATTACATTACAGGAACTTACAAATCCTCCGAAGCAAGAAGCCCTACTAGCGTGCAGTCAGCTGCAGAGACCGAGCGGAAACCAATCATCATCCCTGGAAAACTCTTGACTCAAACATCGGGAGTTGTAACTGGGAATCAGCCTAGTCAACCAGCAGTAGCTGAAAAGAAGGCTAAGGAAGTTGTGAGGAACATTTTGGAGGATATGCCTTGTGTGTCAACAACAGGAGATGGCCCCAGTGGGAAAAGAATAGAAGGCTTTCTTTACAGATACAGAAGGGGTGAGGAGGTGAGAATTGTATGTGTTTGCCATGGCAACTTCCTCTCCCCAGCTGAGTTTGTCAAGCATGCTGGCGGCGGTGATGTAGAACATCCATTAAAGCATATAGTTGTTAACCCTTCTTTCCTTGTCTAAAGCAAATCCATGAAAAAAAGAAGGAATGCCGAGAAAAGGTTCATGCATTTTCGCCTTTATTAATTTTAGAATCTCTTTTATTTTTATTCTGGACTAGGCTATTAACTTTTTAGTAAATGAAGCTTCTCTTTGATAATTAAGATGGATGCATCATTTTCTTTTCAAGACATCTGATGTGGACTCTTCCAATCTTTCACCAAATTTATCCTCATTTAGAACCCCCAAAAAGCTTCCAGCAGCATCACATGCTCTGTGAAAAGGAATCTTTAGGGATTTCATCTTAGTAGATCTGGCAATTCTTGTTATATAGATTTCGATGCATACATATATTTTTATTTTGTTCGTGTTTTTAGTTCTTTTTCCTTAATCTTGCTCATAGCCTGTTTAAATGGCAGTGATATGATAGGTGGACTGCCGAGTTTGATTCCTTCATCTCATGCACTATGACATGATACCATATACACATAATCTACAGCTACAAACTTCAGTTGATTCATTATAAAATCTCAGGGTTTTGTCTTCATAAAGTCTCAAACAAGATTGGTTTCGAAGTCTTTTGATGTTGTGATGGCATTTGGGAGGCCATCATACACACAGAACTATCGAACTGCGCCCAATTGCCTCACTGGAATCTCAAGTGTAAGAGACACTGCTTGTAGCAATAATATCCTACAATATGGGGGAAGAAAAAAAGGTCATCCACTATAATTTGTCTTTTCATTTTGTAGCTCTACGAGTCAGAGAACATGAACACCACATCCTAGTAATTATTTCTTAATCTCTGGGGTCAAAAAGGAACATGCTGCAGATCATTCGAAGGGCATAGTATGCAGATACAATGCCTGAAATTAAATGCACCAGCCTTTAGATTTTGAAGATTATTTGATACACGGAGAGATGTTCATTTTGAAGTACTGACTCAGATTTAAAACGGTTATGGGCATATTTACGATTATGTTAGTCAATTGCGATAAATATAAATATCGATGGTGAATATCTATAGTAAAAAAAGACAAAAGCCAAAATAACAATACGGTTGTGCTGTCATTGCTATCTAAATCTTTGGTACTAGCAACTATATTGCAGTTCGGGAGCAGAACGATACAATTAGGCAGTGGAATCATGAAAAAAAAAAAATAGTGGAAGCATTTGCAAGCCCCTGAACAATGGAAAAATGAGAGCCTTGAACTATTGTTGCACTTTCAGAAATTTATCTTTACTGATAATGTAAGATTGTGCAAATGATTTCATAAACCAAAATATTTAAACTGTACTGGATATCTTATGTTATTTTATATAGACCACATTACTCTTGGAACAGCATGTTCGATTTCTGAGATGATAAGCAGTGCCTATCACTGTATCATGATGGGAAATTTTCAGTCTATAGCTTCCCAACCGGCAATTTCGATTGTTCAACATCACCTGCCTTCCAGAGTTGCCCAAAGAAGTTCACAACATAGGATGCTTACATTATAGCCGAAAGTGATCATTACCGTACTAGTGATCCTACTGTTTTTGGTTGTAATATTAGTATATCTAAGTTTTGTTCTGATATATCGTTTTTGGTTCAATGACATCTAATATTTTATCTATGAAATACATACACACATACAAAATATGACTCCATTATATTATTTTATACGTAAATAGAGATTTTAAATATTATACAAATCTAGTATTCAACATTTTCAAACTTTAAATAAATGAAATAACTATAAAATATTAATTACATAGCAAATTTTTTTTAAATAACTTAATTTAATGAATATATATTATTTTCAGACAAAATTATAAATAAAATAAAATAATCATAAGAGAAAGTAAAAATTGATTAAAACAATAAAATAAGCAAAAATAAGGGTTAATTGCATAAATGGCCCTTGTACTATATCACCTTTTTTTTTAGTTAAGTACCTAAAGAAAACTTTGGCTCAAATAGGCATTTGTACAATGATTTTATCAATCACATAGGTACTCCACATTGATGTCATTAAATAAATACTGACATGATATTTAATATTTAATCTTATTGTTACACGTGACATTTTTAAAAATAATGATGTGGCATTTTGCTAAGTGTCACGATCTCATTTGATGTAAAATGCCATATTAGCATTTATTTAATGGCATTCATGTAGAGTACTTTTGTATTTGATGGAATTAAAATGCATGCACTTATTTGGACCAAATTTTTTTCAAGTACTCAAATGAGAAAAATTATAATACAAGAGGCTATTTGTGCAATAATCCTAAAAATAATAAAATTTTGTGCCAACTAAAACCAAATATTACAAAGTGGTATCATCAGCATGAACCGATAAAAATTAGTACGATCAATATAAAGGATGTCTAGATCAAAGCGATATTTAAGATTTGACTACATCGATTTGAAGCAAAACCAGTACCTAGTGGCCGATATAACAACACTATTATAGCCTTCATATTATATAGATAAAACTTAAATAGGCATGGCACTTAACTGTGCAGGGAGGAAAACTATTCTATTGTTCTTATAGGCATCATATGAAACTCAGCTAAAATACAAGTCTACGACTTGGATAAAAAAAAAAAACTGTGTTCTTCTGCAGAGTCATCGGTAATACTCTATCCAAAAATAACATCAGAAAAGTGGAGCTAAACTGCATTATAATTTACAAGTGGCAACAACTAAAGCTTACAGCTTTACCTATGGGCATTCTACTGCAGTGACCAAACTAGGAACTTACCTCCTACAAAGAATATGTTAATCAACAGAAGCTATATAAGGTAACTAACATGATTACGCCTGAAGTTGCTTCAGCCGTCGTACTACTTGTTTCGTTGTAGGTCTGGTGGAGAAAGAATCGATTTGGTACACACAAGTGCCAAGAGTAGAACTTCAATGAAGTCATTTGAGGGACCTGCATCACATAACCCTACAATGAAAACTCCTTGGCCTGGCCGTGTCATAAGAGCAAGCAAGACCACTGAACAATGTTGAAACCATTTCCATAAGGTGAAAACGAGGGGTCTAAAGCTTTCTTATCTGAGGGCAACTTAAAGTGCACCACCGCATAACTAAAACTTCAGCCTTGCCAGAAACATGACAAGTCATTGCATATTCCGGGGCAAAATACTCAAAAGTTCTACCAACACCTATGGTAAGCAAAAGTCTAGCTAAACCAAAGTCTGCGAATTAAGCATTGTAATTTTCATCCAACAGGATACTTCTGGGTTTGACATCACGATGAAGAATACATGGGACACATTGATTATGTAGGTAGGCAAGAGCACAGGCTTATGTGCAAGGCAATCTTGCTATTCTAGACCTCTCCTGAATAAACTTCTCCAAGGTACCGCCGGCAAAATAATTATATACAACGAATGTTTCTATTTCACTGGCATGAGAACCAATTGAAGAGACAAGATTTGAGTGGCGAAACCTCCTAAGGGGTTTAATTTCTGCATCAAACTGTTGAAAGCCTTACAATCGTCCAATTGCTAGTCATTTTATTTCAACTAAAACAAGGTCAACCCAAAAACCTCCATTCCCAATACAATTGATAGCATTGAAATTTCCACGAGGTCCGCATTGTGCTGTCATATCTCAATAGGACCTCAATGCCTGTGAAAATTGCCACTTCTTTTAATTTTAAAACAGTGTTATCGGTATTTTACTGGTACTGACTGTACCGATCGGTATGTACCAGTTTTGACATATAATGGTACTGGTGATAGTTGATTTTATTTCGATATTGGTTTCGGTCTATACCGATCGTACCGGTAGGTACCGACCTGTTTCGGTTGTACCGATCAAAAATAGCCGTATCGGTCGGTACATAATATAAGCTTGTAAAAAAAGTTAAACCAATATTAATATTAAATCTGATGAATATTATACATAATTACTCATAAATTTGATGAATATTAAATATAATTATTCATAAATTTAATTATCATTAAAAAAATTCAACTTTACTACTTAACTGATATTGATTTTCTTATATTTGATAAAGTTTTTTTGAAACATTTTATATAATTGATGAATATTTAATATATAAAATTTATTTAATCTCATTTATTTTATATTTGAAAATATTTTTCATCTATATAAATTAAAAATATTCAAACTCCGATAAACCCGAAATAATACACCGAAATACATTGGTATCGGTATATATTTGTACCAAAATAAAAACGGTATGCCTACCGGTACGGTACTGACTACCTTATTTTGAAATCAATGGAGGAATAAAACAGCAAGATTCAAAAAAACTGAAATAATAGTTGAAACAGGTGCTGTGGAAGCTATCCGATTGAATTGAAACCTTTATATTTTATTCCTTTAGGCTGTGGATCCTGATGGTGATGCAACATAATTTTGTGAATCCTCCTCTTGCTTGATCTGAAGATGGCTATAAGGAGTATGCGTTACAAGGCTGTAGAAGAACGTTCCGAAGGAGACTGTTGCATTTCATCAAATTATTACTTTAAGGCAATGGCTTGGACGTGTAATTGAAGGACACAATGAATGCAAAGAGCATGGTCACATTTGCCGAACCTGAAGGAATTTGCCCAAAGAGTATGTTGTTATTGAGAAAAAGAACAATCAGGTTTCTCAAAGTTAACCAGGTCTTAAGGAATTTCACTAGAAAGAGAATTTGATGACAGCTCCAACATTTCTAAAGATTGCAATAGCCCAAAGGTGGCAGGAATAGATCCGATCAGATTGTTACCAGCCAAAAAAAGAAACTTGAGATCCTTCATGGCAAAAACTGCTTGAAAACTGCTTTGTAACCTTTTCCTGCTCAAAGTAAGAAAGTAAGTGAAACCTGATAACTCTTAGAGGTTTCTAGTTATATTTAATTTATTTTTAATTAATTTTATATTAGCTTTATTTATTTAATTTATAATTAACTTATATAATATTTCAATAGTTTTCATATTTTTGTAGACCTAAAGCTCAAAGGAGTTTTCAAGGCGTGATAACTCAATAAAAAAGTAAAGTGGACTCAGCACATCAACTTTTCAAAATGAATTGCTTTGTTACTTGCACATTAAATCTCTTCTTCTAGGGTTTTTGGCAAAATACAAATAAGACATTTTAGAATATAGAGATTATAAACTCTTAAGCTTTTATTTTTAATCAAATTCTTGAATAGGAGAGGAGCCACCAAAGAAATTTAATAAGTTAGAGAGATTTTAACGTTTAAGACCTAACAAATCTTAGTTTCTAATAAGTTAGAAATTTTGGAGACTTGAAGACTAAAGACTTGACAACTCTTAATTTTTTTTTCTTTTCCCTTACTCTTGTTATTTTCTTATCATACCGATGATGTTGAACCTCTTTCATTTTATTATTTATTATGAAGTAGATTTATTTTTCTAATATTGCAATGACATTTAATATATAGTTTGAATTATTTTATTATATTATCTTAATTTAATAATATTTGAGTTATTTATTCAATCTTGTTCTTAATGTCTCTAGTTGCTTGATCATTAATTAGATTGATTTGGTAGTTCTAATGAATTTGGAAAAGAAAATTTTGCATTTAGACTTAGATTGAGTAACATATATTTTATATTCATTAAATACTACAGAAAGACTTTTTTCCATGGAATCTTTTTGATGAAAATAATTCGTTGAAAATATTCATATATTTTCAACAGAAAACAAGTATTTCCAAATAAATTTTTGTTACAAAATATTAGAAATATTTTCAATAAAATTTTCATTGAAAATTGTTTAATTTCATGGTGTAGACACCTAATTTTGTCCAGATCCCTTTCCCCGACAATCCTAAATATTCGAAATAGAAAATTAGGTATTCATCCTAATGGGGATCGTTTACCTTCATGAGGGCTAAATGCTTTCAAAACTTCTTTAGTCATACCTAAATGGCCGCATGTGCATGTAATAGAAAAATTCTCATTTCAAGGGTCATAGAGAATAAATCTCGAATAAAAAAGATGAATATCAAGGTAAAAAATTAGCTTTTAAATTTATTCTTTTAAAATTTTGAAATTCATCTCTGCATATGGTGTTATAGTCAAATTTTTAATTTTTAGAACTTTTTTAGAAATTTTTTCATGAAATTTTAAAAATTGATCATCATACATTTTTACCGATATCTTTGTAGTATTTATGTCAATACTCACCCCAAAAAGTCAAAATATTCAAGAAGAAAGATATGTATTTGCATTTTATATAATGGGGTGTAAAGTTGTCAGATTTGTTAATTAAATTTGAATTTTTTACAATACCACGAATGTTATACTTGCAAATTTTTTAGTAAAATTTAGTCCATATTTCACATTTTTATCTTTATTATTTTTATAAATTAATATTTTGACTAATGCATTGAATTAAATTCATTTTTATAAAATTCGAACATATTTTTAAAATTTTCTCGTTTCTGAAATATGAAGTTTTCTACTTTGTAAATTTTTTGGTAAGATTTTTTTGAGTTTATGATTTTTTAAAATTCTTTAAATATTTTCATTAAATTCATATTAAATTAGTTTTTGAAGATTCAATTTATTTTATAAGTTTTGCATTTTTTTCAAATAACAATTTTCTTCCATTTAGGTTTTTCTTGTAAATTTTTCCGAGTTTAAAATTTTTAATTGTTTTTTTCTCAAACATAAAATCTCTCAAAAAATCTTTTAAGAATTCAACACTTGGAATTATATAAGAAAATCTTATTATTTTTATTATTTTATTTTATTTTTGGCTTAAATTTATTTAATCGGCTTAAAAATTGTAAATTTTGCTAATGGGTCCAATAAGCCCATTAACTTTTCAATAAGCCCATTGGGCTTGCCAACCCATTTTTGATGATTCTACTAAGTCCATTTTATTTATTCCAACAAGCTCATTTCATTTCCAACGATGCTTAATTAGGTCCATTTTGATTTTTAACAAGGCTAAGTAATTTTTTTCTCTCTCTAAAATTTTTAATATTTAATTGAGCTTTTTATGTGCTTAACTTCGTAAATGAATTTATTAATTTATAACTTTCAATTTATTATAATTTAACCTTCCAATTTATTTTTTCATAGAATTTTCAATTAATTTTTATATGATTTTACTCATTTTTCAAATTTTGAATACATTTATTTTAATTTTGGAATTGGATGAGAATTAATTTAATTAGGTTTGAATTTTTATCTAATTAACTTATTTTAATCCTAACTAATTCTTATTTCATCTCATGACTCGCCATGGTCTAGAATTCTCTTAATGGCTCATGTATGATGAGCTTGACAAATTGACAAAATATATTAATTAATTAAATATTATCAAAATGGATATAAATAAGAAAATAAAAAATAAAAAAAGAAAGCCAAATTTGGCCAAGAGACTTTTTTAGAGCCTTGGTTGAACCTTTTTTTTTAAATAAAGGGGAAGAGGTTTCAAGAAGCGCCTAATGGCTTTCATGCCCAAAAAAAAAAAAAAAAGAAGAAAGAAAATTACTTAAGAATTTTCATTTTTCCCAAGTTTTCAAGGCTTTAAAGGTAGTGTTATTATGATTTTTGCTCATACTCATTATTTTCTATTGTATTTCCTCCTTTTAGTGAGCTTTGTGATGACTTGAGCTCTAGATTTTGATCCATATTGAGAGGCCCAGTATGAAAGCTATGATCAAAGTTCCTTGATTTATTGTTATATTTGATTTTTATTAGTAATAAGTTGATTCTAGTCTAGGTTATTTGTGTTTGTTGATAGAAATAATATCATTTTCATGTATGTATGTTTATGTTACTTTTCTTAATATTTTCATGTTGATTTCTTTTGATATATTCTTTATTTATCATGATTTTATGCATATTTATGCTTGGTAAAAGTTATATAACATGTATGTATATTAATACTCATGAAAATATGTGATTGAAAAAATTATTTGTTGGTGAAATTCAATCTAGCCAAAGCTCCCCATGGTCCTTGGATAATTTTTCATGCTTGGTTTTATGATGTTGGATTATTTTGTAATATTTGAAATTTGTAAGGGCTTAAAAATAATTTTTCCAAAGTTTTGGAGGCCTTGGAAGGGTGTTTCCATGTTTAGCCGAACTAACATGGATGATTTTGTGATTTTTATTTTTTAGGCTATTTTATTATTTTAGAAAATATAGAGACTAAATTATAAAAATCAGAAAAAATTTTCTATAGCCATTGATCAAATCATGTTGATACCTTTAGGGGTGTTTTTCATGTACGATTAAATATGTTTGAATGTGTTCCATGCATTTATAACCTTTTTGGGGCTTTTTTACAATTTGAGGAAATTTAAGGGCTTATTTGTAAAATTTTAAAGATGATTTTGCGATGTTTTGATTTTTAGGCTATTTTGTAATTATAAAAAATATAGAAACTAAATTGCAAAAATTGTAAAAATTTTTCTATGGCTATCTAAGCTTGGCCGAATCTTGTTGATACCTTTAGGGGTGTTTTTCATGTATGTCTAACATGTTTAAATGTTTCATGCTTTTGTAACCTTTTTAGGGCTTTTTTTGTAATTTTAAAAAATTTGAAGGCTTACTTGTAAAAATTAACTAATTGCTTTAGGGCTATAAGTGCTTGGTCAAATTGATTATGTCATTTTTAATATGTGTCTCATGTTGATTTTGGCATATTTGGTGTTTTTTTTTGTAATTTATAAATCATGCAGGAACTAAATTGTAAAAAGTGAAAGTTTTTCTAAAGGCCACATATGCTTGGCTGAATGCTTTATGGATCCTTAGGGGTGTTTTTCATGTATTTTTAATATGTTTAAATGTATCTCACGTATTTTTAGACTCTAAGGATCTTTTTTTTTGCAATTTTGCAAGGTTTAGGAACTTATTTACAAAATTTGGAAAAATGGTTCTGAGGCCAAAGGTACTTGGCTAAGTATTCATTGTGATTTTTGGTATGTTTTTATTATTGTTTTGATATGTTTGATGTGTGATTATACTTCTTTTAGGGCCTAAATTGAAAAGTTAAAAAAGTTAGTCTTTTTTGTAAAACCTTGCGTTTAAGGTTAATGGAGTCTTTTAAACACTAAATTACTCATTTAAGATATTTTTGACATTTTAGGAATATTTCTAGCATTCCTTCAGTCCTCTAGTGGGGTGTAGAAAGTAGTAAAACCTTTTGTATGCTTTTAGTTCTTTGTTAAGGTATGAAATGCAATTTTCAAAGTTTAAGTTTATTACCAATTTCTAATTTGATGTTAAAATTATTATGGTAAAATCATCATGTCATGATGCACTCGAGTCCTTTAGGTTATTAGGATACTTCTATGCTGAAGGTACACCTTAGGGGCATTTTACTGATTTACCTTAAAACTGAGTCTTTAATGATCATCAGGACACTTTTATGTCAAAGATGCATAATAGGAATAGATTTATCTTTTATGAAGTTATCAAGTCCTTTAGGGTTATTGAGATACTTGTACGTCGAAAATAGACCTTAGGGATATTTTAGTAATTTATATTAAAACCAAGTCCTATGTGATCACCGGGACACTTGTATGTTAAAGGTGTACAGTAAGAATAGGTTCGTTTGTCTATAAAGTTATAGAACCTTTGGGGTATTGGCATATTTATATGTCAAAGGTATAATTTAGGGGTATTTTAGTAATTTATCCTAAAATCGAGTCTTTTATGATCATCGAGATACTATTATGTTGAAGGTGCTTAATAGGGATAGGTTCATCTTTTTATGAAGTTATCAAGTCCCCTAAGAGTACTAAGATACTTGTACGTCAAAGGTAGACTTTAAGGACATTTTAGTAATTTATATTGGAACTAAGTCCTATGTGATTATTGAGATACCTTAGCATCAAAGGTAAACCTTATTAACATTTTAGTAATTTACTGCTAAATCAAGTTTTTTAAGGTCATTAGGATACTTTTACGTTGAATATATACTTTAAGGGACATGTTGGTTATTTCGACCAAATTAGGATTCTTGAAGTCGAGTTTAGTACATTTCGTCTAAACTAGTCTTAAGGAATCTTCATATTATTACTTACATAAAATTGAAATTTTAAAATTAAGGCAATGTTTCCAAATTAAAATAGTACGTTGGATTTTTTCTAGAATATGAGAAGGTATCTATGTATTATTTCAATAATGAGATATCTTTTTCAAAATGAAAATCAAGATTTTTTTAAACTTTATAAAAATAAAACCTTTCATATTTAGCTCTTCAGTAGGGGTATGAAAGATTTTTGACCTTTCGTATTCTTTGGCTTTCCAGTGGGATACGAAAGATATTTTGATTTTCAAAATATATTAAAAACCTGATTTTCTTAAGCAAAATCATAAATTTAGAATATTTATTTGAAAAATTTTGCAGTATGAGAGTTATAATTAAATAGCAGGTATTAAAAACGAATAAAGGTCTTTTCAAGGTAACACTTAATTAGTAGGTACTGATTTTTAGGCATCACAAGAAGGTTTATCCTGACTTATGATTATAACTGATTCGTAGACCATTTCACATGATCTTTGATATAAGTATGGACCTCAAAGTTGGTTTTCTAGGGTTTCATAACCCTCGAAAGACAAACGCTGATAGATGGCCAATCTCACCTAGCCTAAAAAGATTGGTGGTGATTTCAAGAAAAATAAATAGTCATTTTGTATCAACTACGTAGAGTTAACAATACTTGCCATTTTGTATCTATCCAGACAATGCTAGTGCTTCAAAAAGGTACTTGATTGGATCCATTTTAGTAATTAGCCACATGGTATGATACAACATGTATTGTTGGAGCCTTATTGTAGCCTAGAGTAGGGCACCAACATATTTCTTCTATTTAGAAATAATTTACATCATAGTCTAGAAACCATTTAAAGAGATAATAAATGGCTCTTTCTTTCTTCCCAGTTTTTTCATGTTGCCCAAGCATGCATCCTATTGACATCTCGAATATTGTAGGTACAATATGAGGCGTCATCTTGGCATTGGTGGTATTAGAACTGGCTAACTTAACAAATAGTGTTTCACTTTCTTGAACGCCTTTTGCCAATTTTCATCCCATTTAGCTAGATAATGTTTTGCAGAAGCTAAAAAATTGGATCACATTTGTCTGTATGCTGGGAAATAAAATAGGCAATGTAATTCAATCTCATAAGGAAACTTGGCAATGTAATTCAATCTCTTAAGGAAACTTCTTACTTTTTTTTGTGTTTTGGAGGGGGCAATTCCTAAATGGCTGTAATCTTATCAAGATCAATTTCAATCCCCTTGTCATTTACGATGAAGCCCAATAACTTCCCTGATCTAACTCTAAAGATGTACTTTGCCGGATTAACTTTAGTTGATACTTTCTCATCCTTTTGAACAATTTCCATAAATCTGTGACATGTCCCTCCTTTTGGGGCAATTTGGCAATCATATCATCTACGTATACTTTAATCTTTTTATGCTTCATATTATGGAATAGAGTGACCATTGCCCTTTGATAAGTTGCCCTAGCATTTTTTAATCCAAATGGCATTGCCTTGTAACAAAAAGTGCCCCACATTATGACAAATGTGGTCATTTCCATGTCTTTTGATGCCATTTTAATCTGGTTATATGTCAAGAATCTATCCATAAAAAATGGATAGTTTTTTTTGGTGTTATCCATCAAAGTATCAATATGGGGAAAAGAAAAATTATCCTTTAGACTTGCTTGATTTGAATCTCGATAATCTATGCATATCTAGCTCTCCTATCTTTTTTAGGAACCAGGATGATATTCACGACCCATTCTAGGTATCTTGCCACCTCGAGAAATTCAGCCTCAAATTGTTTTTTTTACCTTCTCTTTAATTTTCAAGAGGATTTTCAGTTTCATTCTTTTTAACTTTTGCTGAACTGACTTGCATTGTAGTTTCAAAGCTAATTTATAGACCATAATCCTTATATCTAAGCCTAGCATATCTTGATATAACCATGCCAAGACATCTTAAAACTCTTAAAGTAAATTTATCAATTCTTTTTTGGTAATGGGCATGTCCCTATTCTAACCTCCTTTTTATCACCCTCATTATCCGCTAAGTTTATCACCTCCGTAGGCTGTTTACAGGGCATTATTCATTCATCCTCTTGCTTAGTTATTTTCAGTAGATAGGGAGGCAAAGCATAATAATCAATATTCTCTTCAAAATAGATCTCATTCAAGAAAATATCTCATTTAAAGTCTACCTTCTAATCCTAAATGAAATCTTTCACTTTTCTTTGATCGAGACATTTGTAAAGGTAAAGAAAAGGAAAGAATGGGCAAACAAAAATCTATCATGATTTGCATATAGGAAAAGGAAATATTGGTATGAAAAAGATTAAATATACACAAAAGGTTATATGCATTTCATTTCTATAAATGATGATTTAATATTTTAAGTTCTTTACAAAAAGGATCATTAGATGTCAAAGTGAGTTCTTGGTATTACTCTAAAGTTAGTCTAAATGCTAGTTTTCTTAGTAATGCTCCAATTCCTCTAAACGTATCCAAGAGGACATGGGCAGATTCTATGATCGTCATTTTGTTCCTTGTTGTTCTCTCCAATGGTGGCCACTTAACACTTCTCGAAGCCCTTTTTGATCATTATTATGGCATATTTTTTTTGTTTTTCCCTTGGTTTCTAGATTGATGACCCTTTATGGTAAAAAATTTCTTTTAATTAGGGGTTCAAGACTGACTTTTGGCTTGACTCTCAATTGATGGCCTGACTAGTTTTCTTCCTTAAGTTTTTCCTCTATCTTTTTTTTTCTGACTCCATTTTGGGTTTAAGCCTAGTCCATGTTTGTTTTTCTTATCAATTGTGTTGATGGATTAGTTTATCCTTCGTAAATATTTTCTAAAACCCTTTTTAGCTTGAGCACTTTTTCTTACTATGAGCTTGAGACTCAAGTGGGTGTTCTTTGAAACCCTTGATTTCGGGATTAAAGAATCTTCCATAATAAAAGCGGCATTAACAATTTCAAAGATTTTGAAAGAACATTCATAAGCTTTGAAATTTACCTCAACAAAAGGAACTTTCTTAAAAGTCATGGCTACAAAATCCTTTTCCTTACATATGCTAACCCTTTTTCTTCAATTATGAATTTGGCTTTTTGATAAAGGAATGATGAAACAACGTCGGCAGAATGGATCCATGGTTTCCTTAATAAACAATTGTATGCTGGAACAATATCCATGACATGAAATTCTACTTCAATCGGGCATAGGTTAATGCTTAGAGTAATTGAAATGGTTCTTTTAATTTACCTTTTTGTTCCATCAAATGCCTTAACAACCATCTGGCTAGCGTCAACTGGCAAGCAGGATAAAGTGATTAACGACATTACATTGAGATTTCATCGTACTCATTATCAATGAGTACTTTCAGTAGTATAATCTCATTGCAGTTAATGGTTATATAAAGGGCTTTATGGAAGTGGTCCTTCTTGGTGGGATTTCATCATCACTGATTGAAATAAAGTTGTTAGTGACAATATTATTTACCAGACGGTAAAGTTTATTTATCGATATATCCTGAGGGACATATGTCTAGTTGAGCACTTTTAGCAAAGCATTCCAATGTGACTCTAAATTGAGTAGTAAAGCTAGCTAAGAGATTTTTGTTGGTTGTTATTTCAACTGTTCCATAATGTTAGACTCATCATATTTTATGAACTTGAGAAATTTTATTGCTTCTTTTTCTTTTATCGATTCTTGAACTTCTACCAGAATATCTTCAGTAACTGTGACTTTTTTGGATGTTTTTCCCTTTGGTTTTGCTTTGGCATTAGCTTGACTGGTTTTGAGGCCATAATGACAAGCACTTCTAGTGACATGGCTTACCACTTAATGTTGATAGTGGTTAATTAGCCTGTAACGACCTTCAGAGTTATCACTCCACCATTGTATTTCTATGGCACCTGCTTATTATCTTTATTAAAAGGGTGTTGGTGTTTTGATGATGAGCTTAGAAGCAATTTCGACTTTGGGAGGTGTAGCCTTTGGTTGCTTGCAATAGATGACAAGAGGGCGACTAACACCATAAAGCTTTTGCGAAGATCCTTCATTGGTCATGTTGATTATTTTTTTCCTCCTGATATGTTCTTTTATAGAATTCCACCTCACCATTATCCATCATCCTTTGGATCATGGATAAAAATTTCAAACAATCTTATAAAGTATGTCCTGAAGTTATGTGAAACTTGTAAAAGTGAACCCCAAAATTAGATTGGTTCTTGGTATTTCTTTGATTCTGACTAAGGATTCCACCTTCAGTCAGGATTGCCCAAACTTTTTCCATTGGGGTTCTAACTTCTTGGACATTTGTCTTCACTTGTCGTTTTCCTCAGCAATTAAGACATTCACTCCAGGTTTAGGATAATTAGGTAAAGGTTTTGCTGGTCCTAGAGAATTATCGAATCGAAAGGAACTTTCTTTAAGAAAACTTTAGACCTTTTTCTTAAAAGCTGGACAATTTTTGTTTAAGTGACCTGTTATTGCTTAACATTCACAGTGAACATTCAGGCTGTACTAGCTAAAAAAATTACCTTCATATGGTTTGGTAAAGATGGGAGCTACCAACTGAGCCTTAAAAAGCTTCGCAAATATTTCTTTATAAGAGTAAGGAAAAGGTTGATAACAAGGTTTGGGTTGATTAGCTCTTTCAACTAGTTGGTTAGCATTTGGCCTAGGCTGACTCTGAGAAGGATTATTCAGAATGGTGGCTTATGGTGTTGGTTGAGCAGGAGCTTGGGATGTGTTAAGAAAATGTCTTTTGGGCTTGCTACACTTAGCCTTAGTAATAAAGGCAAGGTCTTGGACAATATGGTTGACCAGTATAGTTATCTGATGGGGCTTTGTCATAACATGGCTTGGATACGAAACCTGACTAGCCGACTTAAAAGGTAAGTGTACCCTTTGTTCTTATGTAAACCTCTATGTCATTATTTTTTATTTTTAGGGGCCATATTATTATTTTTCTTATTTTTTATGTTTGGGGATCGGTTTGTTGAAATAAGTTGCTTACATAACCTTAAATAGTTGTTATATAACGATAATTAATTTTGGAGTTGCCACCAATCTATTTTGACTAGGTGAAATTGATCACCTATTAGAGTTTATATTGAGGGTTATAAAACCCAAAAGAAACTTCGAAATCCGCACTTACCAAAAATCATATGAAAGGGTTTAGGGGTCGATTATAATTATGAATAAGGATCAACCCTCCGTGATGCCTGAAAATCAATACCTATTAATCCCATGTTAATTTAAATTTGATTTTTATTTTGTTTTGACATTTGATATTTAATTATAATTCTCACATGTTAAAATTTTCATAAAATAAATTTATTCCATATGAGAAAATTAGATGTTTAATATTATTAAAAAATTAAAATGTCTTCTGTACCCAACTAGAGAGCTACAAGAATACGAAAGGTTAAAATATCTTCCATACCTCATTGGAAGGCCAAAGGAATATGAAAGATTTTATTTTAATAATAAAAATTTCTTACATAGCCCAGTGGAGGGCCGGAGGTATACATAAGGTTTTACTTTTATAAAATTTGAAAAATCCTAACTTCTGCTTTTAAAAGGATATTTTTCTATTAAAATAATCCATAGAATCCCTTTTATATTCTGGGAGAAATTTCATGTACTATTTTAATATCGGAGACATTGCCTTAATTTCAAAATTCTAATTTTATTTAAGAAATAATAAAAATACCTTAAGACCTAATTTAGATGAAATGTACTAAACTCGACTCTATGGATCCAAATTTGATCGAATTGACTAACATGTCCCCTAAAGAATACCTTTAACATAAAAGAATCCTGGTGACCCTAAAGGACTCGATTCTAAAATAAATTAATGAATGTCCCTAAGGTGTACCTCTTACATTTAAGTATTCCGGTATCTTGAAAGATGCTATAACCTCATAGACGAATAAACCTATTCCTACAGAACACCTTCGACATAGAAGTATCCCAGTGATCACATAAGACATGGTTTTAATGTTAATTACTAAAATATCCCTAGGATCTACCTTCGACATAAAAGTATCCTGGTAACCCTAAAGGACTCGGTATCTTCATAAAATGATGAACCTATCCTTATTATGTACCTTTGTACGTAAAAGTATTTTGGAACCTGAAAAGATTCTATAACCTCATAGATGAATGAACCTATTCCTATTGTACAGCTTTGACATAGAAATATCCTAGTGATCATATAGGATTTGCTACTAATATAAATTACTAAAATACCCCTAAGCTTTACCTTCAACATAGAAGCATCCCGATAACCTTAAAAAACTTGATAGCTTCATAAGAAGATAAACATATCCCTATTATTCACCTGTTCCTTATATACATCTTTGACATAGAAATATCCAGTGATTATATAGGACTGCTTCTAATTTAAATTACTAAAATACCTCTAAGCTCTACCTTCGACATAGAAGCATCTTCTTAACCCTAAAAGACTCGATAGCTTCATAAGAAGATGAACCTATCCCTGTTATGCACCTTTATTGTAGAAGTATTCTAATGATCTTAAAGGACTCGATTCTAATAAAAATAACTAAAATACACCTAAGGTGGACCTTTGACGTATAAGTATCTCCATAACCTAGAGGACTAGATAGTGGTATGAAATGATAATTTTACCATAAATGGTAACTTGGACATATAAATGACCTAAAATGCAAAAATTGCTAATTAGTCCCTAAACGTTTCAAACTTGCACTTCACACCCTTACTAGAAAACCAAAGGAATACGAAAGGTTCTAATATTTTCTATGCTTCTCTAGAGAAAAAGAGGAATTCTATGAAATATTATTAAAATGTCAAAAAAACTCCATTAACTTTAAATGCAAGGCTTTATAAAAAAGAAATCAAACTTTTCTATTTTTTTAATTTAATCCTTAAATTAAACAAAATATATAATCACATACCAAACATGTCAAAGTCAACAATAAAAATATACCAGATATCATCAAAAGTATTCGGCCATACATCCTTGACCTTGGAACAATTCCTTTCAATTTCTACAAACAAATTCCTAAACTTCTTTAGTTTTGCAAATGGTCTTGTATTGGATAATACATATAATCACACACCAACACATCAAAATTAACCAAAAAAAAAAAAATACTAAATACAATCACAAGCATTTTGTGAAAGCCATTGGCCCTAGAAAAATTTTTTTTCCATTGCAAATAAGCTTTTAAAATTCTTAAAATTACAAAAAGGCCCCAAAATGGTTAAAAATATAAGAACATTCAAACATGTCAAATACACATGAAAGACACCCCTAAAGTTCTATAAATGGTTCGGCCAAGCATTATAGGTTTTAAAACAAAACTTTTTCGTCTTTATAATTTAGTCCCTATACGAAATAAAACACAAAATCAAATATTAAAAATATCCAAATCAAATGGAGCACATACCAAAAGTTACATAATTATTTGGGCAAGCACCCATGGCCTTGGAACAAGAACTTCACAATTTTGTAAATAAGTCCTTGAATTTTCTAAAATTACAAAAAGGCCCCAAAATGATGAAAAATGCTTGAAATATAATTATATATATTAGAATAAGCATGAACACCTCTAAAGGTCACAAAACATATTTGGCCAAGCTTAGATGGCCGTGGAAAAAATTTTGCAATTTAGTCCTTATATTTTTCATAATTATAAAATAGCCTAAAAATCAAAACATCACAAAAATCATTAATATCAAATTTAACCAAGCTTGGAATCACCCTGCCTAGGCCTTGAAAATTTTTGAAAAAAAGTTATTTTTAGCCCCTTAAATTTCAAACTTTACAAAATGGTCCTAAATATCTGGAAAAATTAAGAAATAAATTGAATCCAAGGCTATATACCATTCAACCAAGCCCTATATCACTAAAAAAAGTTATTTTTCCACATAAACATATATGTGTGTATATATATATATATATGTATCCAAGCTTCTACTAAACTTAAGTCAACACTAGTATGTCAGAAGTCATAAAAAATGAACATATAAGCAAACTTTATTAATTAATTACATGAAAATAGCATGTAAAATAACATGATTAAGAACATATTTATAAGATAAAATAAAAAAATATCAATAACAACATAAAAATCCAACACAAACTAATTTATTAATAAAAATACAAAAAAAATCGCAAAATACATAAAATTGTTCGTAGCTATCACCACTTGGCCTTTCAACGTGGATTTAAATCCATGAGTACAAGTGATCATCAAGCTCACAAAAAGGATGAAATGTAATGGAAATGAACAAAAATCACAAATTCTCCAAGTGACTTTACCTTAAAAGCTTGAAAAGCTTAAGTAATTTAGTGAATTTTTAGTTTTTTGGCTTATGGAAGCCGTCCCCCTTTTCATGAAAGCTCTCCGCTCTTTTTTTTTATATATAATAAAAGAAGATCAGCCAAGGCTTGTAAAAAACTACCTTGGCTAAAACCATCTTGAATTTTTTTTATCTTTTCTTATTAGTATTATTATTATTATTATTATTATTATTA
>JAQSVH010186001.1:0-22300 GCA_029448705.1 Adansonia digitata | reverse complement strand
TTTTTTTTTTAATTTGATAAGATTTTAATTAATGATTTTTTGTCATTCTGCATGTGTCATCATGCATGAGAATCATCATCTAGAGATATGAGAGAGAAAAAAAATCTAATTTGAATAAAAATAAGTTATAGGGACTAAATTATCATAAATTAAAAATAAAAATTTAATTAAAATAAGCTTCTTGGGCTTGTTAGAACACAAAAATGGGCTCATTGGGCTTGTTGGAAAGTTAATAGGCTTATTGGGCCCATTAGAAAAATTAACTGGCTTTGAGGGCCATGAAATGGAAAAAAAAAAATAAATTTTGGCCCATTAAAAATAATATGAATAAAATTTTCCTATAAAAATTTGATTTTTTTTTTGAGAATTTTTATGTGCAAGAAGAAGGTATTTAAAAATTTCAAACTTGCAAAATTTTGCAAGAAAAGCCTTTATAGAATAAAATTGTTATTTAAAAAAAAAATACATACTTCAAAAAATAAATTGAATTTTCAAAAAATAATTTAATATGAATTTAATGAAGGCATTTGAAGAAGTTAGAAATTATAAGCTTAGAAAAATCCCACTGAAAAGAATTTACAGAGTAGAAAACTTTGTATCGTGAAATAAAAAATTTCCAAAAATACATTCAAAATTTGTAAAAATAAATTAAATTCAACACATTAAATCAAAATATTAATTTATAAAAATAATAAAGTTGAAAGTTGAAATTTAGAACAAATTTTACTTGAAAAATTTTCATGAGTATGATACTCACAGTATTGTAAAAAATTCAAGTTTAAGACCTAAATTCACAACTTGACGCATTGTGATATAAAATGCCTATATAGATTTTTTACTTGAATATTTTGAATTTTTTGGAGTGAGCATAAGCATAAATACCACATAGGTATCGGTAAAAATATACGACAATTAACTTTTCAAATTTTACAAAAAAAATTCTTGAAAGATTCTTAAAATGAGAAATTTGACTGTGATATCATCTACATAAATGAATTTCAAAATTTCACAAGTTAAAAGCTAATTTCTTACCTTAGTATTATCTTTTGTATCTGAGATTTGTTCTTTACGACCTTTGAAATGATAATTTTTCTGTCACATGCACATGCAGGCACTTAGGCATGGCTAAAGAGGTTTTAAGAACATCTAATCCATCTTATGAAGTAAACCTTCATCGGGTGGCCACCTATTTCTTGGTATTGGATATTTTTGGATTGTTAGAGAAGGAGCTCGGACAAAATTAGGTGTTAACAGCTACCCTTTTTTGGCTATTCTAAAAATCAGGAAAAAGGGCAGTGACTAAAATAAACATGTTTGTTTTGGTATATACAAGACTTTTTACAAAAAAAAGTTTTTTTCTATGCATATACATACCAACTATATTGGTTTTTTTACTTTTAAATGCTAATTTTGGAAGGATTGAGCCATCAGCTACTCTTATGCTTTTTAAATTCTTTCTTCACCAACCTTACATAAGATCATGTGAAGAGGTCAGCCTTTTTCACCTACCCTGCACGAGATTGCATGAAAAGGTCATTTTTCTTAAAGTCTTCTTCACTTTCCTAACAAAGGATCAAATGAAGAGGCCAGCCTTTCTTACCCACCTAACATAAGATCATATGAAGAGGCCATCTAACTTAAAAACTTGCCTACTCTTCGTGAGATCAAACGAAGTTGACTTAAACCCTACTTCACCTACCTTACAATAGGATGGCATGAAAAGGTCTGCTTTTTTTATGGTCATTTTTCTTAAAGCCTTCTTCATCTACCTAACATAAGATCGAATGAAGAGGTTAGCCTTCTTCACCTACCCTACACAGGATCGCATGAAAATGCAATTTTCTTAAAGCTTTTTTCATTTACCTAACATAGGACCAAATGAAAAGGCCAACCATTCTCACCTATCTAACACAAAATCGTATGATGAGGCCACCTAACCCAAAAACTCTGCCTACCCTTCACGAAATTGAATGAAGTTGACTAAAACCCTACTTGACCTACATTATAATAGGATCGGAATAAGATGTAAGCTTTCTTTATCTACCGTACATGGGATCACATGAAGAGGCCATTTTCTTTAAAGCCTTCATCACTTACCTAGCATATGATTTAATAAAGAGGTCAGCTTTTTTCACCTGCCCTACATAGGATTACATAAAAATGCCATTTTCTTAAAGTCTTACTGACTTACCTAACATGGGATTGGATGAAGATGCTTGCCTTTCTTACTTTCCTAATATAAGATTGTATAAAGAGGCCATCTATCTAAAAAATTTCGTTTACCTTTTACGGGATCGAATGAAGTTAACTTTAAAAGTCATAAAAAAGGTCAGCATTTTTCACCTACCTAACATGGCATGCCATTTTCTTAAAACTTTCTTCACCTACCTAACAATATGATCGTGTCAGAGAGATTAGCCTTTTTCACCTACTCTACATGAGATCACATGAAGAGGCCATATTCTTGTAGCCTTCTTCACTTACCTAACAATAAGATTACGTAAAGAGGCCATGTTTTTTCACCTATCCTACACGAATTCACATGAAAAAGATAGTATTTATTTAAAGCCTTCACCCACCTAGCAATAAGATCATGTAAAGAGGTCAACCTCTTTTGCCTACCTTACACGAAATCATATGAAGAGGCTATTTCTTAAAACCTTCTTCACCTACCTTACATAAGATCGTTTCAAGAGGTGAGCCTTCTTCACTTACCTTACATGGGATCATATAAAGATGCCATTTTCTCTAAACCTTTTTCACTTACCTTACATAGGATTGTGTGAAAAAGTAAGCCTTGTTCACTACCCTACATGGGATCATATGAAGAGGCCATTTTCTTAAAACCTTTTTCACATATCTTACACAGAATAATCTAAAGAAATGAGCCTTATTCTCTTAGTTTACATAGGATCGAATGAAGAGGTAATTTTTTTAAAACTTTTTTCACCTACTTTACACAAGATCATGTAAATATGTGAGCCTTCTTCACCTGCCCTACACAGGATTGAATGAAGAGGTAATTTTCTCAAAACCTTTTTCACCTACCTTTCACAAGATCATGTGAAGATTTGGGCTTTCTTCACCTGTCTTACACAGGATTGTATGAAGAGGCCAACCTTTCTCACTTACCTAACATAAAATTGCATAAGAAGCCATCTAACTCAAAAACTGCACCTACCCTTTATAAGATCAAATGAAGTTAACTTAAATCCTACTTCGCTTACTTTTCACAGGATTAAATTAAGAGGCTAATTTACTCAAAATTTTACTATCTTATAGGAGATCAAACGAAGTAGATATTTTATTTAAAGCTCTGCTTAGCCTGCACGGGATCGAATGAAAAGGATATCTTAATCAAAATTTTGCCTACTTTTCATAGGATTGAATGAAGGGGATATCTTAATGAAAACTTAGCTCACCTTCCATGAGATTGAATGAAGAGGATATTTTATTCAAAATTTTTCTTACCCTACATAAAATCGAATGATGTAGACTTAAATCCCACTTCATTTACATTTAATAGGATCAGATGAAGAGGACATGGATTTCATATATCATAGGTTCCTATATGTCAACAAGGCTTTATCAATCTGAGCCTCATTATTACCATTTCTTTTCTTCTTGATGGTCTACTATTGAAGGTTTAAAAGTTGACTTGATGTTTGCCCCTCAAAATCTTTTTTTCTAATCTTGATTTTAGGAATTTAGGAACTAGTCACTTTCTATGAAAGGTCACTAAATATTAAATCAGTGTTTATCAATTCAAGGATACAATTTATGCAGTTGGATAGGTATCTGCTTAAGGCATATTTTACAAATATCCATTGAAATCATGCAGACTACACCTTTCATCTAAATTTAGGATTTATGAAATGAGATCACCTTCTTATTCTACCCTGAGAAAGAATCTATTGGATCAAAATTATGAAAATTTAAAAATAATTTCAACCATGAACTTTTCAATATCAAGGATAATGGTTATTTTATCTTTATCTTTTAATGTTAAGGGTTTAGTATGATTGATGATCATAATTTGAGACATCTTTGAATAAGGTAAGGGATTGAATTTAATGGCACGAATGGGGTGACATCGCAAAAATTTATCTTAAAAAATAATATACTAGGGTTGAGGTTTATCAAGATTGAATTTAGGTGAATTTTTTTTATTGGAGTTTGTTGAAAGATAAACAATCAAGTTATAACATCCTTTTAATCTTTAAATATAATAGCTCGATAAGTGTTAAACTAATGCTACTAAACACCAAGTCTTGAGAGATTAATTTGAAAGGTTTTTGGTAAGCACCAATTCCAAGGGTAGACATAAAAGTTTTAGAAGGTTATCTTAAATCAAATCATTATTTGGGCATTTGACTTAACCTTTTGTTAATGTTGTGAAATTTTTAGAGGTTTGGGATATTTTTATATTAGCATTGAGGTTTTTTTTTTTTTGGTGGATACCTTTGTTGGTTTAGGAACAATTCGAAAGCCTTTAAGTTTATTCTAGGTTACCATTTTTGTGTTTGCAGTCGAACTTAATTTTTAATTGATTGCCCCATTATATTATATTTTTAAGGACTCAAAACTCATCCAAAAAGATAAATTTTTAATGACCTTTCTAGGAATGGCTTAAACGCTTAAATAGCTATGTTTGATTGAAATGGACTTTTGAAGGTGCATAATGTAGGCCATAGTTCATAGTTTAGAAAGAAAAGGATAAATAAGGTTAAATCAAATGTTTAAAGATAATTGAGTCAAGGAATACTTCTTTTCAGAAGAACTCGATTTGACAAAAAAATTTTTGTATCTTCATTTTTCTTGCTTTTTATTTCCTTAACTTTTCTCTATTTCTTTTTTTCTCATGTTTTTTCATTCTTTATTGTAAAAGAATATGAAATTTCCTTTATTCTTTACTTTGAGTATTTGAACTTAAGATTTGAACTTTTTTCATTTTTTAAAATTCACATTATGACAACTCACTTGTTTTTCTTGTAACCTTAGAATGGAATTTGGCCGTTTTGATCTTGAAGCTTTACCTCATTTACCCTCAAATATGACAGGTGATACTTGATTAGGGATTAAAGAAAGAATAAATCATCAGGCTCAAAGGGGACTACAAAGGGAATAATTTTCGATATCTATGAAAGCATAGAGAATGATGGCCATTTTTCATTTCAAACACAGCCATTTGAATTGACAAGCATTTCACTAGGAAAAATGTTGTTTTCTTTCTGAAATCATTTTGAGTACGTTAATAACATGATGTTGCACTCAATTTTTAAAGGGTTAAGCTATGGCCCTCAACATTTTTAGCTTTATAACCATCCAATGAATTTTAGTTATGGTTGAGCCTTTAGGAAAAAAATTAAATTGGTAAGAGAAATCTTTAAATCTCATATCTTAGGCATTAGGCATTGGATTGAAAAGGTTTTATTCAAAGAAAAATGTGTTTTTGACTTATATTTGTTTTTATTCTTCCTGATTCAAGAATTTGGAAGAATGTCATGAAAATTATGGCAAAAGGTTATCCAAATATAAGAGATCTCAGAATTATCATTTTTTCTTTTAACACATATCAAACTATCAATAGCTAAAACTTTTTGGAGTATAACCTATTTGTTTGACCTTTAAGGAATCCAGAAAAATAATATTTGGGTGTGAAAGTCTATGGTTGTGAAAAGTCTATAGTTAAATGTCTAGGACAATCATATATATATGGAAGTGAAGGATTTTTTTAGGATAGTTTGATTGTCTATCAAAGAAAAAATTTTCAAAATGTTCTCATTATCCTCGATACTGGAAATTAGTATTAACAAAATTCATGGTCTATGACAAAATGCACACATTTATAAACCAAAGTTTATTTCACAATTCTCAATTTCAAAAAAAATATAAAATTTTAAAGTTAAGATAGAAGCTACCCCGATTAGCATACAACTAAAAAGTCGATTACCCTTACACCAATCGTCCTTGATAGGAGTCTACCAACTTATAAATTTTGATGGATTGGCCCCTTTTAGAGCCTGTATTTTACTTTTGCTACCAAGGAATCTTCTAAAACAATTTGCCTTTTTCTTTCATTGGGGATGTATTTTGACCCTAATTTGACTTCCCAGGTTTGCACATTCTCTTTGACTTTTTTTGTACAAAACCATGATCATCTTCCTATCTTTTTGAACTTTATTTTTTATGACAAGTTTAGTCTTCCCTATCTTATGCCAACAAACATGCTCTACAATCGTATTATTTTGATTTTGGATTTTGTGACGCTTTAACTGACCAGTAGCATAAACCTTAGTTGTTTAATAAGAGAACTGGACACAGCTTCCATCTTTCCTTGTAGTTGTTGAAGTTGTGGAGTGATTAAAGGTTAGGGATTAGGACACAGTCCAAATATATTTCCTTATTTTCCTAATTTTCTATGATCTTGGCTTCCAGTGGTTGTGACTTGTTAACATCTACTGATATACTCTTTTTCATCCCACATGTACTACTTATTGCCCTTTGGTTAGTATGAATATGTATTATGGGACTGGCTCCCAAATATTAAGTACTTTAAGGTGATTGCTTTTTAGTCTATACTCTTTCGGATCTTGGCATAGGTGTTAGTATGATATGGGATTATTTGTAATTTTCTTTGATCATGGCTTCATGTTGGCATGGATTTTTCCTCCATAACTCATTTTCTCTTTTTACTTCCTTGCATGGCTTGGAGTATTCGTAGCTCCCATTTCCCTTTATTATTTTAGACTTGATTCTGCTCATTTTGTCAAGTAATGTCTCTTTTTTCTATCTTGTGATTCCATATTATTTCACCTAATTTGGTACCTTTAAGAACTGGATATAGTTTTAACTAGTTGAGTTCCCTATAGTTAATTACATGAAGTTTAGGTTAGACATCTATATAAGTTCTCAAATTACTCCCTAAGTCTATAAAAAAGCAAGAAGTATCTTAATTCTTACCTATCACAAGTTTATGTTGAAAAAAGTTTAATTCAAGTGGGAGTATCTTTCATGCCCTTAATAAGGTTAACACCTCGGGCAGCCATAGGAATTTACACTTGATATGCTTTTTACTAGCCCAGATAGAGGCTAACGCCTTAGAAGGCAGAGCTACTTCACCCCCTTCCTAAAATATTGGGTTACCTATGCCCCTTCTATATACCTGGAGGTGAATCTAATGCATATGAATGTGCATAATGTCTATAGAGGAACAACTTACTTTTTATGACTTGACTCTTTTAAAAATAATAAAACCCCTATCTTTAATTCCTTTCAGAAATAATGTTACGGAGAAAATAATAGAGTTATTAAAACATATATACCACAATTTCCATAAAATAAAAGTTTTTGTTTTTAAAATACCAAAGAATTATATTTAAATACCTATTGAAATTAAATTAATCAAAATTTATTTAATACGTAATTAATTTTAGTCTTGACTCTTTAACTGTTCCCAATGGAGTTGCCAAGCTATCGCAACATGTCTGGATATGATCCTGACTAGACTGACTTAAGGTGGGTTGGCAATGTCATCATCATTCCTATATAATCTTTATATCATCATTCTTTTTTTAGGTCCATAGTATTGTTTTTCTTATTTTTCATGCTTGGGAACTGGTTTGTCTAGAACTGCTCATTCGACTTAACATTATATAGTTGTTATGAAACAACCATTTATTTTGTACTCGCCACCAATCTATTTGGACTAGGTGAGATTGGTTACCTATCAGAGTTTATATTGAGGGTTACGAAACTCAAAACAAACTCTAAAGTTTGCACTTACCATAGATCATATGAAAGGGTTTGAAAGTCAGTTATAGTCACGAGTAAGGATCAACCCTCTAGTGACACCTAAAAATCGCTAGTTATTAATCCCTTCTTAACTTAAATTTGAATTTTATTTGGTTTCAATATTCGATATTTAATTACTATTCTCACATGCCAAAATTTTCATAAAATAAATTTATTATTTTGTATAAGAAAATAATGTGTTTAATATTTTTTGAAAAATCAAAATGTCTTTCGTACCCCATTGAGAGCTAGAAGAATATGAAAGGTCAAAATATCTTCCATACCCCATTAGAAGGCTGGAGGAATATGAGTAATTAAAATCTCTTAGGTACCCTACCAGAGGATAAGAAGGATATGTAAGGTTTTACTTTTATAAAATTTGAAAAATCTTGATTTTTGCTTTAAAAAGGATATCTAGTTACTAAAATAATCTATAGAATTCCTCTAACATTCTACGAGAAATTCCACATACTGTTTTAACATTGAAGCATTGTGTTAATTTAAAATTCCAATTTTATTTAAGTAATAATAACAAAAAAAACCTTAAACCCAGTTTGGACAAAATGTACTAAACTTGACTTTAAAGATCCTAATTTGGTTGAATTGACCAACATGTTCCTTAAAATACAGCTTTGATGTAAAAGTATTCGTTGAACCCAAAGGACTCAATTCTAAAATAAATTAATGAAATATCTCTAGGGTGTATCTTCGAATATAATATCTTGGTACACTAAAAGTTTTCATAACCTTATAGATGAATGAACTTATTCCTACTGTACACCTTTGACATAAAAGTATCTTGGTGAACACATAGGACTTGGTTTTAATGTAAATTACTAAAATACCTAAGGTTTACCTTTGGCATAGAAGTATCTTGGTAATCCTAAAGGGCTTGATAGCTTCTTAAAAGACAAACCTATCCCTATTATGGACCTTCGACCTAAAAGTATTTCGCTATCATAAAGGACTCAATTCTAATGTAAATTATTAAAATCCTTCTACGGTGTACCTTTGACATATAAGTATTCTGGTGAGGACTCGATAGTGGTATGGAATGATAATTTTACCATAAATAGGTAACTTGGACATAAAAAATGACCTAAATAGGTCACTAAGCTTTTTTAAAATTGCATTTTGTACTTCAAGAGAAAAGCAATGAATACGAAAGGTTTTAATATTTTCTACACCCCTCTAGAGAATCGGAGGAATGCTAGAAATATTTTTAAAATGTCAAAAATATTCCATTAACTCTAAATGCAAGGCTTTATAAAAAAGAATTTAAAATTTTCTATTTTTTAATTTAATCTCTAAATGAAACAATATATAATCACATACCAAACATGTCAAAGTCAACAATAAAAATATACTATATATCTTAAAAGTATTTGGCCATACATCCTTAGCCTTGTAATAATTTCTTTCAATTTCTACCAACAAATTCCTAAACTTTTTTGATTTTATAGAATGGTCCCTATAAGAGATAATACATATAATCACACATCAAACACATGAAAATTAACATAAAAAACATACCCTAAAGGTCTACAAAGGGTTCGGCCTACTATGATGGGCCTTAAAATAAAACTTTTTCAACTTTACAATTTAGTTCTTATATGAAATAAAACACAAATGAAGTATTAAAAATATCCAAATCAACATGGAACATATACAAAAAATTACTATAATCAATTCGGCCAAGCATCTATGGCTTTGAAACAAAAATTTTATTATTTTGCAAATAAGTCTCTAATTTTTTTAAAATTACAAAATGGCTCCAAAATGATGAAAAATGCATGAAGCATATTTATACATATTGGAATAAGCATGAAAACAACTCTAAAGGTCACAAAACATATTTGGCCAAGCTTAGATGGCCACGGAAAAAAAATTTGCAATTTTAACCGTTTAGTCTCTTATGTTTTCCATAATTATAAAATAGCCTAAAAATCAAAACATCACAAAATCGTTAATATCAAATTTGTCTAAGCTTGAAATCACCCTTCCAAGGTCTTCAAAAATTTTGGAAAAATTATTTTTAGCCCTCTAAACTTTCAAACCTTATAAATGAGTCCTAAATATCAATAAAACTTAAGAAATAATTTGAATCCAAGGTATATACCATTTGGCCAAGCCTTTTATCACCAAGAAAAATTTATCTTTCCATATAAACATATATAGATATATATATATATATATTTACATCCAAGCTTCTGCCAAACTCAAGTCAACACCAATATGTCAAAAATCATAAAATAAAACAACATGTAAGCATACTTTATTAAGTAATTACATGAAAATATCAAGCAAAATAACATGATTAAGAACATATTTATAAGATAAATAAACAACATAAAAATCCAACAAAAATTAATTTATTGAGAAAAGTTATTAAATACTTAAAATTTTTCATGGCTTTCAACACTTGGCCTTTCAACTTGGATTTAAATTTGTGAGCATAAGTGATCATCAAGCTCACAAAAATGATGAAATGCAATAAAAATGAACAAAAATTACATATTTTCCAAGTGTCTTTACCTTAAAACCTTGAAAAACTTTAAAAAAACTTAAGTAATTTAGTGATTTTAGTGTTTTTTTGGCTTATGGAGGCCATCCCCCTTTTCATAAAAGCTCTCCACCTTGTTATAAGGAGGAAGGACAAGGCTTGAAAAAAATGTCTTGGTCGAATTTGTTTTGAATTTTCTTTTTTTTTCCTTATTATTATTACTACTACTTCTTCTTTTCAAATTTTTTAATTTGATTAAATTTTAATTAATGGTTTTTGTCATTTTACATGTGTCATCATGCATGACATCATTTCTAGAGACATGAGAGATAAAATGTTTAATTTGAATAAAAACAAATTATAGGGACTAACTTATATCAAATTAAGAATTATGTATTAAAAATTTGATCAAAATTTGCTTTTTGGGCTTGTTAAAAAATAAAAACGGGCTCATTGGGCTTGTCAAAAAGTTAATGGGCTTAGCGAGCCTATTGAAAAACTTAACGAGTTTTAAGGCCCATGAAATGTGAAAAAAAAAATTTGGCCCATTAAAAATAAAATTAGTAAAATTTCCATATAAAAGTTTAAAAAATAATTTTTGAGAATTTTTATGTGCAAGAAAAAAGGTAATTAAAAATTTCAAACTCGTAAAATTTTGTGAGAAAAACATTTATAGAAGAAAATTATTATTTGAAAAAAATGAAAAATTCAAGGAATCTACTCATCTTTTTTCTCTTATATAAGTTTAAGTTTTGTATCATCTTAGCCGGAATCACCATAGTCGAGTTGATATTGTACCATAACTGATTAAAAAAATTGACCACTGCTACATTAACATGCCTCAAAGTCATAAGGAATACCACTACTTTGTAGATGGCCAATGCAAAGATATCCTTTTTTTTTTGGGTCTAGGCATTTATCCATCAAATCCCATAACATATACCATAATATATAATCGTTCTGACCCCAATCTGAGTCTCAAATGCTCTAGTGATACTAGCTAACCGTCTCTTCAATGTCAGTGGATTGGATTCCTCGATATACATTTGATCGAGAATGGTACGTTTGATATGCAGCAAGGTGGTGTACTCTTTAATTATTAAGACCATATCCTTTTTATTGAAAGTGAAGCACTAATATCTCAGATTCTAAAATTGTGCCACATCTCAGAGCAATCTTTGGTTATCTTAAAATGAACTAATAATGTTATATCCCCACAATTTAGAGTGAACAGATTTTTCTCAATACTATTTCATTAATCCCATATGGCTCATGAATTTAACAAGTCATTATCCCAAAACTCAATATTAACTCGAATTGGAAATGGTGAGACATACCTGAATCTCAAAGTTTCCCTGTGTTGCTTTTGGATTCCTTCTGACTAATCCTTCACTATGGAGTAGTTTTCCTTTACTAAGACCATACGTTCTCCCATATCGATCGTAGGATGGACATTGTCCCTTTTATACTAATAGCTCTCAGATGAAATAATGCTAAAATGCAAGCAGAACAAACAAACAAGGTAAACAAAATCTCAGATTAGCCATATATAAAATAATGTAAACAATTTAAATGGTCCTAAAAATTTCATTCCCAGGTTTTGTAGCCTTTTAGAATCAAAGGGATACATTTTTTCTTAGGTATCAAGGAATGTACCTTGCAAACGTACTCTAAAAGACTAGCCCTATCAATGCACAATGTTAATTTAGGGCATCAATTCCCTTAAAAATAATGGTATGTTCAAAACTGAGCATATCATAATGTTTCTAATGTCATCATTAGCCATCAATCTGACAGCATAATGGTATGTTCAAACATTCTCGATAATATAACATTCATGATGCAAAACTTTGAGCTATTTGTTCACCTTAACTTATTTTTTATTTTCCAAACATGTTTTAGCCATTAACCTAATAGCAAAATAGTGAGATATAATTAAATGTAAATATAAGCTCGCATTGATGGGACAATAAATATCCTAAGTGACGAAGTTTGTTCAACATTATTCAAGATCCAGACTTGAAAAAAATAAAGCAAGAGAAGGTTAAAAGCATTTCTCGATTGTACTTAAGCGTCAAGTTCTTTTAGACTTTTTAGGGTTAACTAAGTTTAGCTTTTATCGCTCACTATATGCATGTTTAAAATGACCTTTACTACACGTTATCCCCAAATCATTCCCTTTACTTGGTAAGTACAATCGAGGCATCTCGATCTCAGGCCTGTTGTAGGTTAGCGAAAAAGTTTTGATCCAAGTGAGAACACTGCTCATGTTATACGAATGAATCATGAAAATAAGAGCAATGAACCCTAAGGGATTTGGCCGACTAAATGGATTGTTAATCAAGCAATCTATTAATAACCCAGTAGATCCTAAAATAGGTATTATATCTCTCCCTCATGATATTTAGCAGAGAGTCTAATGCATATGCTAATGCAGTATGTGCCGGGCTTTAAAATTGCATCACACATCATCATTCGAGATATGTATATCATTTTGCTTATTTTTATGAGCAAGCACAACATTAGATTTAATTAAGTGCTGCAACAAGGTTAGTTCACAAAACAATATCATAATGATCAATCAATCAAACAATTATAAAAATAAATATCAATAGGATTATAATTGAAAACTGATTATTTCAAGGCTTGACTCTCTAACATCCCTATTGGATTCACCAAAAAGTCATCGTAATATATTAAGATACAAACCTTAACATATCAGAGCAAACAACACTTTGAATCATCATAGGGCCCCGATCGGTCAAACAAATCTCTTGTCTAAACCTTTCATGTTGAATACAAGAGTGATTGGGTTAAAGAATTGCCACTAATCTTTTTTGGCTAAGCGTGATCGTTCACCTATTAAAATCATTTGCTAAAAAGTTGAAAACTCTAAAGGAATGATTTTATGATTTGTATACCAAGGATGTATAAAGTTAGGCTCGAGATTTTTACACCATAAGTAAGGACTCAATCACTCTTGTGACGCCCAATATTTGGTACCTACTAATCAGACGTATCTAAATTTGTTTTTCTTGGTTTCAATCATAATCCCCTTTTAAAATCACACAAATATCACCAAAAAAAATGAATTCGAAACTCTTATTAGGACTAATTTAAATTTACAACTGATTCTGAACAAAAATCATTTAAAAAGGTAAAATTCTATAAAACCACTTGACTCGAATAATGCTCACTAATTAACTCTATTTTCAATTTTTTTATCAATTTTGACTCCATTTAAAAGAAATCACAAAAATAGTACACTTAGACTGTATTGAAAAAATAATAACTTTGAAAACAATATTAAAAACCAATTTTATTTAATTTCACATAGAATCAATAGGGACATTCTATAAGACATACCTAGATGTATTAAAGACAACTTCCAAGATCAATTTAGAGGAATCTGAATGCCTTAGAATAAGGTACACCAAATTCGAAGAGAACCAAAGTAAATAAAGATTTAACCTTTTAATCTCTTTGAATTTCTTTTGAATTATTCCTATCATGTAAACTTACCAAACCAAATTCAAGTGAATTCTAACTCATTATACTCAATCTAAAATAATCAAAAAAGCTAAAAAATCATTTTGGCTTTCATATAAACTTTTTAATTGGACATTACTGCACTACATAACATATCCAACTAGCTTGCTCTCCAAAATAGTTTCCGTATTCATTAGGAATACATAGCAGAGGAGCCATACATGCTTGGAAAGCTTATTATTGTACTTTTATTTAAAATTATGAAAAAAAAACAAAAATAACTAATCCTAATAAAAAATAGTTCAAAATACAAATCAAGTGCATAAACAAAAGCCATGCAAACAGCCTATGTTCTGGAATTTTTTTACATGTACTTACGACTTTCTGAGTTACCTCATCTTGGTCACAAACAATGGGAAATTGATATGTGTTCTTATCCGAATGACTTTGGTGACACCATGAAAAGTGGCTTTTAATGCCTCATTTTACATTTTTCTTTAATAGGCCCATAGGTATTTTAGACTTTCCAAAAAAAATTTTGCCTGGCACCGTGTTGCCTAATAGTGCCTGGTGACATGGCACTCGATAGTCATTTCCCAGTTTTTATATTTTTTTTATTCTGTCATCTTTCAATTAAGTCCTGGGATGCCAAAAGTTAGCCTGGACAAAATGAGATGTCTATAGATGCTTTTCTTTGGTCATTATTGAGTATTAGGAATAGGGCTAAGATAAATAGGCACCATTTTATTCGGGTAGGATAATGGTTCCATGTGTCTACAGAAGAAATAAAGAGCTATTTACTATTATGTCGAGATAAGCCTAATATATATGCATAAAAGAAATTTTTTATAAGTTTTATAAGGTTTAACCTCTTTGTTAGGTTATTTGCAGCGTTTAACACCCAACAGGTGCTACCAGCTTGTGTGGGCTTTGATATATGTAAGCGTCCTACTCTTTGAGGACTGATTAGGTTGTTTCTTGCATTTGACCCCCTAGACAAGTGCCACTAACTTGTGTGGGCTTTGACTCAATCAGCATCTAACTCTTTGTGGACTAAAGTAGGTTGACATGATGCCACCAACTTGTGTGGGCTTTGACTCGACAAATGTTTAGCTCTTTATAGACTAAAGAGGTTAACATGGTGCCACTAGCTTGTATGGGCTTTAATTCAATAAGGGTCCAGCTCTTTGTAGACTGAGGTAGGTTCACATGATGCTACAAACTTGTGTGGGCTTTGACTTAACAAGTGTCTAACTCTTTGGGGATTGAAAAAGGTATCCTGCTTTTTGAGGACTAAAAAGAAAAAAAAAAGAGACATCTTGCTCTTTAAGGACTAAAAGAAAATTAGTTTAGATACCTCTTTTGGATTATTGTCAATGACCTCATAAGGTCAAAGATACTTACTTGAGGCCTTTTGAGGCTTTACAAAAATAAAAATTAATGCCTTAGGTTCCCTACTGATTTAACTTCTATATACGAAAGCGGGTATCTGAAGGATGTTAAACACTATGTAATGCATGAGGATGCAAATGCATGTCTAAATGATGCAAAAATGATGATTTTAAAGGCCTGATTCAGTGATCGATTTGGCCTTCTTCGGTTGTTTGCTCTCTAACAAATTTGATGAGGTGATCTTTTGCTTGGGGATTTACTAACCTTACTTCAACGGTTTTAAACGCAATAATTACTTTTATAAGATGAAATAATAGTCCTAAGCTTAGATAGCCTATGTTTGGGGACTTTTGCTATGTTGAGTTTGGTAAGTATAAGGGTTTCTTTTATCTATTATGATTCAAAGGATAACTTTGGTGGTCTGGATAGATTGTTCTAAATTCTGGTTGAGGATGGGAGGCTTTTCCCCTTTATCCTTTTGTTAGGGTTTTTTAGGGGAAAGATTTTGAGCACATTTTTAGAATGCAAAGTTTAAGGCCAAGACCAACTATGGCTTTCAAAGCTTGTTCTTGGTCTCTAAACATTAAACAAAAGTTCTTATAAAGTTTTCATCTTTCCAAGTAATGCTAGGGAATTCTGTTATTAATTTTGTTCATTTATTGAGCATTATCAATTAAATGACAAAAATAATGTAATATGGAATACAGGGTTATGAAAAGATTTTGTGATAAATTAGGTAATTGTTTTTATTCAAAGAAAGAAGGTATAAGTTATGATAATTTTTTGAGATTATGAAACATTATAAAATACATAAGAGATAAGAAAAGTCTTTTTGGCTGATTGGACCCTGATGCTGATGACGTGAATCCTCCACTGAATGCTTTTAAAGACTTCGCTCGAGCAATTTATCCTTTTGGTTTTGTCCAACTCATAAGAAGATTCTTTAGATTACCCTATAATTGGATAGAGGCCTTAAAGTTAGGTAGTTTCCATTTTTTAAGTCCAAGTAATAATAAAACTCGATAGATGGGTTCGGGTAGAATAGGTGAATTGGATTATCAATTGGTGCCTTGATTGGGATTGTAGGTTAAATTGGTTTTGGTCTAAGTTGGTAATAGTTTGGGCTTGATTTGGTTTAGGTGAAAGGGAGTCTGGTCACTTAAGCCGCCCTTCGGGTTTTTAACTTAAGTTGGCTATTTTTTTATTTTTTTTGTTTTTGTTTTTATTTTTTTAAGAGGGAAGAAGAAGAAGAAATAAGATTCCTTTTTGGGTTTTCATCCTAAAATGCTTTTATGGATATTATTTCTTAATAGAATTAGAGTTCACAGGACTAGGTAGGTTGTTGCCATCCATCTAGGTTAAGATTAGGGCTCCTCCGAAAAAAACATGTTTCACCATGTACGACCCCTTCTAATTTAGGGTCCATTTTCTTTAAGCATCTTTATGGATCGAGAGAATTTGTTTGAGCACTAAGTTACCTTTTCAAAACTGATGAGGATAGACCTTTTTGTCATGGGCTCTTATCGTGTGCTTTTGATACATCTGCCCATGATAGATCATTTTCATTCTTTTCTATTTGATGAGATTGAGCTGCTTATATCGGTTCTTGACCCATTCAGCCTCTTGAAATTATAATTCCATCAAAACTCTAAGTGAAGCAATTTCAACCTCGATAGGTAGGATAGCCTCCATGTAATAAAAAAAGGAAAATAAGGTAACACCTATGTATGTTCGTACTATCGTGCAATAGGCATGTAAAGCAGAAGGCAACTTTTTATGCCAATCTTTATACATTTCAACCATCTTTTCCACTATCTTCTTGATATTCTTGTTGGCTTCTTCAACTGCCCCATTCATTTTTGGACTGTATCCGACAGAGTTTCGATGTTGAATCTTGAATTAAGAGTAAACTACTTGTATCATCTTGTTTTTCAAGTTGCATGCATTATTAGTAATGATCTGTTCAAAAAGACCATATCTACAAATGATGTCTCATTTCAAAAACTTACATACAACAGATTTGGTGACATTGGCATAAAAAGCTACCTCTAACAACTTTATGAAATAATTGATAACAACCAAAATGAAACAGTGCCTATTAGAAGCCTTGAGGTAATCGGTCCTATCATGTCCATGCCTCATTTAGAAAAAGGCCATGATGCTATCATAACACGCAGAGGTGTCAATGGGACATGGATTTCGACTGCGTAGATTTGGCATTTATGGCACTTTCAAGCATAGTTAATGCAATCATTTTGAAAGGTCAACCAATAATAGCTTGATCGCATGAGTTGTTTCTCCATTTGGTGTCAATTAGCATGCGTGCTGCAAATTCCTTCATGGATTTCTTCAAGAATTCTTTTGGCTTTGGAGGCATCTACGCATCGAAGTAGTACTTGATCCTAACCTTTCTTGCACAAAATCTTGCTATCCAAAATGAAGCTCACAACTATCCTTCATATGGTTCTTTTGTTAGTTTTAGTGTCATTTTTCAAGCATTGCTGGTCCTTGATATACTAAAGGATGCAATGATACTATGGCATGCCATCCTTCTTTTTCTCAACATTCTAACAATGTCTGATTCCAGATTGACTTTCAACATGGACGATAAGGTGGCTAAGGCATTAGCCATTTAGTTCTCTTCTCGAGGTAAATGTTGAAAGCTAGTATCATCAAACTCTTTTATGAGTTTAGAGATTAGATTCCAATAATGGATTACTTTAGCATCACAAGTTTCACATTCTCTTTTCAGTTGAAAGATGATAAGGGCTAAATCTCTAAATAAATGCAGTGTTTGAATGCCCCTTTTAATGGCTGCTTGGAGTACTATGATGCAAGCCTTTTATTTAGCTATATTATTGGTGCAATCAAAGTTCAATCTTACAGTGAAAAGGTAGTGGTTTCCATAAGGCGAGATAAGAATTACCTCAATTTCATGCCCTAGTGCATTTAAAGCTCCATCAAAGCACATTTTCCAAGATAACCTACACTCGACAATGTTCTCTGCTTTGGATATGCATATTAAATATTTGTCAAATTCAAAGTTTAAAGGTTGATCGGCATCTATGGCTCAATTTGCCAAAAAGTTCACTATTGTGCTACCCTTTATGGCTTTCTAATTTACATACATGATGTTATACTCAAAATGTAGGACTTGCCACCTGGCTAACCTCTTTGACAAGGCAAGAGCTTCACAGAAATACTTGATGGGAGCGATTAGCCACGTAGTGTGGTGCAACATGTATTGTCTTAACCTTTTAGCCATTTAGGGTAAAGCATAACATAGTTTATCTGCAATTGAATAATTATTTTCATAGTCTATAAACTTCTTGCTCGAGTCATAGATAGCATGTTTCTTTTCGCCTGACTCGTCATGTTGGCCTAATAGATAGCCCATTGAGTTGTCAAAAACTGATACATACAAGATCAAATGTCGACCAGATATTGGTGGTATAAGTACTGATAGATTCAAAAAGTAGTGTTTGACCTTATCAAAGGCTTTCTGGCATTCTTCGTTCTATTCTCCATGGCATTATTTTTGAAGTAATCAAAAGACTGTGTTGCATTTGAGATATGAATCGGGTTATGTAGTTCAACCTTCTTAAAAAACTCCTTACTTCTCTTTGAGTTCAAGGTGATAGCAGATTCTGAATGGCCTTGACCTTGTTAGGATCAACTTTTATTTCTTTCTTGATTATTATGAAGCCTAATAGTTTCATAGATGTGACGTGGAATGTGCATTTGATAGGATTCAGCTTGAGCTAGTATTTGTAAAGCCTTTTAAGGAGTTTTCGCAGATTAGCCATATATTCACTCTCTTTTGGTGATTTGGTGATCATGTCATCCACGTAGACCTCAATTTCTTTATGCATAAGATCATGGAACAATGTTACCTTGCTCTTTAATAAGTCACCCCAGTGTTCTTAAGCCCAAAGGGCATCACTTTATAGTCAAAAGTGTCTCACATGGTCATAAAGGTGGTCTTTTCCATGTCTTTAGCTGTCATTTTGATTTGGTTACAATCTACACATATCCACACTTTGCTATCCTTCTTGGAATCGAGAATATATTAGCTACCCATTTAGAATATTTAGCTACTTCAAGAAATCCTAACTCAAATTATTTTTTCACTTCTTCTTTGATCTTTAGAAGTATTTCATTTTTCATCTTTCTAAGCTTCTGTTGTATGGGTTTACACTCAGGTTTGAGGGGAAGTTTATGGACCACAATATTGGTGTCTAATCCGAGCATGTATTGGTAAGACCGGGGGAACACATCCTTATATTCTTGAAGAAGACTTACTAGTTTAGCTTAAGTCGATGGTTTTTTGCAGGTTTCAATTTTGACTTCTTTGTGGTCTTCTTCTATTTCAAGGTTTATGGTCTTAAGAGGTTCTTTGTAAGGCAATATCTATTTTTCTTCCTATTCAATTAGCCTAACCAAGTCTGGAGGTATGGGGTTCTCTTTATATTCAACCTCACTAGTGCAGATTGGTTGTTTAAAATTGATTTATGAAGTTTTAGAATGAATATTCATGTCATCTTCATTGATATACTTGAAAATATGGGGAAAAAAACAATATAGGTGGGACAATATGTAGAGAAAGGTCTAAAAGTTGACAAAAACTACAAACACAAAGAATGAAATGCATAATGATTAATCATTTTCATTGATAATGCTTAATAATAGATACATATACAAAGGATCCTATAATGCTTTTGGGCAAAAGCATGTAGGTTTAGTTCATAGCATTACTTAAAAGCAGGCTTAAACAGTACAAGAATTTCAGTTTTAATCTAAACACTTGAAACAAATCCTGGAAGGCAAATACTTGTCTCTAGGCTTATCGCTGATGTCTCCAACTCATCAATTACATTGATAGAGAGATCCCCAAACTCCTTACTTAGTATGAGGATAACATTGGCAGAGCCCATATTCACATGTCCTCCTAGGCGAAAACTTTCTCGAACAGGTGAAAATACCATTGGTTCATATCTTATGTCTTATCTTGATAGACGGGCCATCCTTTGCTTATGGTTCTTTTGAACTTGTTTTCTTTTTAGCTGTGCATTAGGCTTAAATCCCAACCCTCTTTTCTCAATCCGGTTCGCAACTTTTAAGGCTTTGGCAATTCCTTAAAGGAGTTTTTCGAAACCCTTTTCGGATTAGGCACTTTTGTTGATAGTTAAATTCAAGCCTGTATGAGTGCTCTTTGATAGGCAAGGCTTAAGCATTGGTAACCCTTCCTTGAAATAAATAGCACTGACAAACTTGAAGGATTGGAAAAAGGATTTTAGGATATCTTCATTAGGTTTGACATATGGGGCATCAATTAAGGTAGCAGTAATGATATCTTTTTCTCTTTCGATTCTAATAACTTTGTTTTCAATGATGAATTTTAACTTTTGGTGTAAAGATAGTGGTACTGCCCCACAGAGTGAATCCAAGGCCTTTTCAACAAGCAGTTCTATGATGGGGCAATATCTATCACATGAGAGTTTACTTTATAAGTGCATGGGCCAATTTGGAGTAAAACGATAATGTTTTTTATAATATTTCTACAAGTTCTATCGAATGTGCATACCACCGTAGGATTATTGTAGATATAAGATGCATCAATGGGAAGCTTGCTCAAGCATGACATAGGCATTGAATTTAGAGCCAACCCATTATCAATGAGCACCTTGGGCAACATAGTGCCCTTGCAGTATGTAGTGATGTGAATAGCTTTGTAGTTTCCTCTTTCTTCGTGTAGGATTTCATCATCGCTGAAAGATATGTAATTATCTGTAGTGATGTTGCTCAATAGGTGATTAACTGACCTACAGAGATGTCAGAAGGGACATAGGCATCATTCAAAACCTTAAAGAGGGCAATCCTGCGAGCTTCAAAATTCAACAATAGTGTCAACATAGATATCTTGGTAGGTTGTTAGTTCAATTAATCAATGATGCTGTATTCGCTATGCTTGGTGAACTAAAGGAATTTCGTAGCTTTTTGCTTACTCATTAGCATTTTGACAGCCATCAACTCTAAGTTTTTGGTTGCAAACTTTGGCGCTTGTTGGGTTTCACCTTTCGATGCTACTATGAATAACATCTACCACTTTGAGTTAGATGACACCTCTGAAAGGTCAACATTTGCTATCTGCTAACTAGATTCTCCAGTGATCAAAATTTTACTTTCATAATTTCAAGGAACCATTTTTGTTTTCCTTATAAGGGAAAGGAGATAGGAGTTGAATGATCATTTTTAGCACGAGCTGAACAGGGCTAACTTTCACTCTTGGTCGATTGTTGAATAAGATCAATGGCCTTTTATCCCCGTAAGGAGGATTGCTCTCTTTTTTTCTATAATGTTGACAGATGGTATTGCATTTGCAAACTTGATTTGCCTTTTATCATAAAATTTAATTCAACCCTGATTCATTATCTTTTGAACCATAGCGCAAAATTCTTTACACGTTTTAAGAGTGTGGCTGTAAATAGTATGGAAATTATAGAAGTCATCAATTTTTCCTCTATCTTTTCAGCTGCATTAACCAATTAAGCTTGCCTGAGGATTTGTGAAACCAAATTCATTGGTGTTCTTACTTCATCTATGTTTTTTACAATCTTGTAGTTCTCTTCAATAACCATTCTACTTAGGTTTAACTCAATATAAGTTTGAAATGAACTTGCTTTAGCACCAGATTTTAGTTGTTGACTAGCATTTATTTTTCCTTTCTCTTTGCTTTTTTAGATTTTTTTGCCATATTCATTTTTAATAGCCTCATCGATCATTCTACAGAGTACGACTACATCGGTGAAGCTCCTTAGAAAGCTTTTTGCTATCTTATTGTAATAGAAGGCTTGTAATATGCCAATGAATTTGACAATTATCTATTTTTCTGTCAACAAGGGATGCATCTGGTTAGCTTTTTCCATCCATGTTGTAGACACCTTATTTTGTCCGGGCTAATTTTTAGTAATCTGGAGTATAGACGTAAGAGGGGGCGGTTGTCGCCCGGCGAAAAAGGTATTTTAGGATGTCAAAGAAGGCCTAAAGATCATATCAAAGGTAAATACAAAGATGTGGCATCAAATGGTGTAGTCCAAGGTATCCGGGGATAAAAGATATAAG
>JAQSVH010185990.1:0-18623 GCA_029448705.1 Adansonia digitata | reverse complement strand
TTAAATGCTGAAATGATTTTCCAGCAAATAGGGTGGCTGATGGTGATATTGGTTAACAAGCTAGGGAATAGGGTGATCATGTGACATTGAACATTTTTTATCTAATTTAGACTTCAAAAAAATGTTTTGATTAATTCAAAAGTCTAAATTCATAATATGATTTGTGTTTTAATCTTTCCTTATGCAAAAAAAAAAAAAGAGTTAAAATCAAGTTTTGGATCAATGGTGGACGAGTAAAAAATGCCTAAACTGTGAAAAATCCCTGACGATCATCGCCCTTTCTCATGTTCATGCCCTAAATTGCTACAAATTAGCCCGAATAAAATAAGGTGTCTACAGCTACCCTTCTTTGACCATTCTTGAGAATCAAGAATAGGGTAAAGACAAATAGACACTATTTTGTTTGGGGTGGATTAATACTTTTAGAATACTAAGGCATTAGGTTTTCTAAGGTTTGACCCCCGTGCAAAGTATGATGGATTTTTGATATGGTTGTCGCCAACTTGGGTAGACTTTGACTTGAACTTGGTCCCACCAGCTTGTGTGGGCTTCGACTCGAGTGCCGCCACCTTGTGCAGGCTTTGACTTAGACTAAGTGCCACCAGCTCATGTGGGCTTCGACTTGGGTGTCATCAACTCGTGCAAACTTTGACTTAAACTAAGTGCCACCAACTTATGTGGGCTTTAAGTTTGACTTAGGTGCCACCAGCTCATGTGGGCTTCAAAAATGGTGCCACAACTTATGGGTTTAAAAAAATGCCACTAACTTGTGGGCTCTAAAAGGGTGCCACTAACTTGTGGGTTTTTATAAAGGTGCCATTGACTTATGGGCTTTTGTAAAGGGTGCTATTGACTTGTAGGCTTTAAAAGGGTGCCACTGACTTATGGGCTTTAAAAGGGTGCCACTGACTTGTGGGCTTTAAAAGGTGCTACTAACTTATGGCTTTAAAGAGGTGCCATTGACTTGTGGTATTTTAGGTGTGCCACTAACATGTGGGCTTTGAAAAGGTGCTGACAACATTTTTTTTTATATAACTTCTAATACAATTTTTTCTTAACAAAGGTTCATGACAAAATTTCCTAATGAAAGGGTTTTGACACTAGTTCTTGACAAAATGCTTGACAAAGCTTTTGATGAATGTTCTCGACAAAAGTTTTTTTTCTTGAAGATATTTTTTGGACAATAATTTTTTTAACACTAGCCCTATGACAGTAGTTGCTTGATAGAAAGGGTTTAACATGAGGTGATGAGAAGGAAAGGACCTTACCTGAATGGCACTTGGTTTGTGAAGCTTACAGTTCTTACTAGGAATTCTTTAGAGGTTTAGTAAACCTGACTTGAAGTGATTTGTAAAAATGATGATGTAAGATGGTAATGTGAATGCATGATGTGGAATGCTATCATGATTGCATGATGTGAAGTCTAATAGGGGAGGTAGCCATAGTTTTTCTTGTGCATCATTCAGACTCTTTTTGGGATGGCGATTTGTCTTTGATGCATCTATAGATAAAAATTTTCCTAATCCTATTGGGGATTATAAGTTATCCTAGCTCCATTAGGGATATGACCAAAAATTTAGTCTCAAGAACTTGGACTATTGTGCTTCTTAATTTGAAAGGCTCAATCATTTTCATAACAAATGGAAGCATTGTCAACAATTTGGAGACTGTTTCCCTAATTAGGTTAATGCCTCTAGTCTTGATAGGATTATGATAGGACGCATGGGTTAATTTTTGGTTAGCTTAAAATCGTTTTTCTTGAGATGTTGCTTCTGAGAGCAAGAAATGGTTTGGTGTATGGTCATGCCAAGTGGGTGCTTGGATGTGAAAAGTGTATGATCTTGATGATCAGGCGTGAGCAGAGTTCCTTATGCTTTTCTTTTCCTTTTGATGTAATATCAAGATATCCTTATGCATATTTCAGTTGATTATCAAACATTATTAGTTAAATAAAAAGTGCAATGTGAATTGTATGGGGGGTTAAAAGAAACAAGGCAATATTTATTCATGACGACAAAGAGGTATAACACAATATACTATTTGACAAGCAATTGATAGGGTAGCGAGAAAGATGATCTTTTGGGCAAGAAATGCCTCTGACAATCATGACATGGATGTTCTTTAGGTGCTTTTTAGAATCTTTCTCTAACAATTAATATGCTAAGCATGATCTGATCTTCCAAAGATCTCTAAGATTGCTTTGCATTATCTTATAGGCACTTTCAGTTCATGCCCTATCAAAATTGATCTTTTTAAGTTGCCCTTGTAGGTTTTCAATTGTAGTTAGGTTGGCTGCCTAGATGGCTTCTTCGAATTTTCATCTGAACTCCTTTTTGTTTTCTTTTATTTATTTTTTTTGTTGTTGTTTTTCTTTTGAAGAAAGATGCATTTTCATGTTTTCGCCCTCTATGTGTAGTATTGTTTGATGAAATCTGAGTTGATTGGGTTGGGCAAGACATTGCCATCCATTTCTGACAAGATTAGGGCCCTTTTGGAGAAGGCTTGCTTCACGACATACAGTCCTGTCCACTGGCCCTGTGCATCATTATGAATTGGGAGGATCTTTTTCAATACCAATTTGTCTGGGTGAAATTGTCATGGGCCCATCCTTTTGTTGTGGGCTCAGATCATGCATCTTTGATACATTTGACCATGGCAGATGGCTTTCATGCATTTTTTTCCTAGATGAAGTTGAGCTGGTCATATATGTTCTTGACCCATTCAGATTTTTCGAGCTTAGTTTCCATCAAGACTTTGAGAGAAGGGATCTCGACTTTGATAGGCAATACAGCTTTCATCCCATAGATAAAAGAAAATGGGATAGCACCTGTGGTTGCCTTGATAGCTTCTCATGCTAGTCTTTGTAAATCTTGGCCATTTTTTCAACTATTCTTTTAATGTTTTCTTTGGTTGCCTCGATTGCCCTATTCTTCTTTGGGTGATAAGGGATAGAATTATGATGCTAGATCTTGAACTCTAAACTTGCTTGCGTTGTTTGTGATGATTTGGTTTGGGAGGCCATATCTATAGATAATATCCCACTTGACAAACTTATAGACAGTCGATCTAGTGATATTAGCGTATGAGGCAACCTCTACCCATTTGATGAAATAGTCAATCACTACCAAGATAAAACAATGCCCATTGGAAGCTTTAGGGGTGATTGGCGCAATCACGTCCATGCCCCACATGGAGAAGGCCCATGGGGCCATCATGACGTGAAGTGGTGCTGGAGGGACGTGGATCTTGTCAGCATAGATTTGACACTTATGGCATTTTTAGGCATAATTGATGCAGTCTTTCTCGAGGGTCAACCAATAATAACCTACTCTCATGATTTGCTTGGCCATCCAATGTCCATTAGCATGTGTGCCATAAATCCCTTCATGAACTTCTTCTAGGAACTTTTTGGCTTTAGGAGTATCAACATATTTGAGTAATACTTGATCATAACTCCTTTTGTATAAGATTTTTCCATTGAGAACAAATCCCATAGCCAGCCTTCTTATAGTCCTTTTATCAGTCTCGGTTGCATGTTTAGGATTTTGCTAACCCTTAATGTAAAGAAGGATTTCATGGTACCATAGTAGGCCATCCTTCTCTTTTTTGACACTATGATAATGAACCAGAGTTGTGTAGATGCTCATCTAGATAGGAGTAACGTTTTACTCTTGGTTGACTTTAAACATGGATGTGAAGGTAGCCAAAGCATCCGTTATTTGGTTCTCTTCTCAAGGTAAGTGTCAAAAACTAATATCATCAAATTCTTTCTTAAGCAATGGTATCAGCTTCCCAACTGCATCAGCTTGGCATTGCGAGTTTGCCACTCTCTTTTCAATTGGTACATAACTAGGGCTGAATCACCAAACACCTGTAATGTCTTGGCATCCCTCTCAATGGCTGCTTGCAGCCCTATGACATAAGCTTCATATTCTGTGATATTATTTGTGCAATCAAAATTTAGCCTTGCTATGAACGGATAATGACTCCAGTGACATCAATATTGCCCCAATTCCATGTTTTAGAGTGTTTGATGCTCTATCAAAATACATCTTCCAGGATTAATCTTGGTTGAAGGCATCTACGTTTTTAGAAAGGCATAGTAGATCTTCATCTGGGAAGTAAAAACTTAAGGGTTCATAGTCATCTACCACTCAACTTGCCAAAAAGTCAGCTATCACACTACCTTTGATGGCCTTTTAACTAACATAGGCAATGTCATATTCAGAAAGCAGGATTTGCCATCTAGCTAGCCTTCCTGATAGTGTAGGGGCTTCACATAGACACTTGATCGGATCAAGCCTTGCAATCAACCATATGGTGTGATACAGCATGTACTGCTTGAGTCTCTTGGCTGTCCACACTAAAACATAGCATAACTTCTTGACTGCAGAGTAATTGCATTCGCATTCTGTGAACTTTTTGCTTAAGTGTAGATTGCTTGTTCCTTCTTCCCTGACTCATCATGCTGCCCTAAAAAATAGCCCATAGACTTGTCAAAGACTACCAAGTAAAGGATTAAAGGTCGATCGGGCATCAACGGTACTAACACTAATAGGTTTAATAGATAATGTTTGACTTTATCAAAGGCTTCTTGACATGCCTTATTCCATTTTCCTAGATTTTGTTTGCAAAGGAGCCAAAAGATAGGGTCACATTTGTCAGTAAGTTGGGATATGAATCTAGCAATTTAGTTTAGTCTCCCCAAAAAGCTTTTCACTTCCTTTTAGGTTTGAGGTGGTACATATCCTAAATGGCTTTGACTTTGTCTTGGTCAACTTTAATCCTTTTTTAGCTAACTATAAAGCCTAGAAGCTTACCCGAAGTGACTTCGAAGGTAGACTTGGCAGGATTCAATTTGAGTTGAAATTTTTATAGCCACTCAATAAGCTTCTGAAGGTCTGTGACATGCTCATCCACTTTTGTTGACTTGGCAACCATGTAGTCAATGTAGACCTCAATTTCTTTATGCATCATGTCATGGAATAGGGCTACCATGGCTAGTTGATAGGTTTCTCCAACATTTTGACTCTGAAGGGAATAACATTATAGTAAAATGCTCCCCACATGGTTAGAAAAGTTGTTTACTCTGTGTCTTCGGGTGCCATCTTGATCTAGTTGTAGACTAAGAATCCATCCATGAAAGGGAACAAAGAATTCTTCCCTGTGTTGTCTACCAAAGTGTTGATATGGGGTAGTGGGAACTTATCCTTAGGACTAGCTCAATTCAAATCTCGATAATCAACACACATTCATGTTTTGCCATCTTTTTTTAGGACTGGGACTATATTGGCAACCCATTTTGGATATTTGGCTACTCCAATAAACCCTGCATCAAACTACTTTTTAACTTCCTCTTTAATTTTGAAAAGCATTTTTGGCTTCATCCTCCTTAACTTTTGTAGGATTGGTTTGTATCCAGGCTTGATGGGAAGCTTATGGACCACTATATCAGTGTCTAGTCCTGGTATGTCTTGATATGACCAAGTGAATACATATCGATATTTTTAGAGTAGGTTTATCAGCTTGGTCCTAGTTGTCAACTTTATTAAGGTCTTGATTTTAACCTCCTTTTGATACTCTTGAGTGCCCAAATATATTACTTCCATTGGGTCTTTATAGGGCATGATCTGCCTCTCCTCTTGCTTAACTAATCGTAAGAGGTCTAGTGGTGCAGAGCTTTCTTTGAAATCTTTTTCAGGATCAACTTCACCAGTGCAAATTGTTTGTTTAAAATCAATCTTTAAAAACCCATTAGACATATCCATGTCACTATCGCCAGGACACTTGAAAGGGCAAAGAAATAAACATTGCAAAAGGCACACACACAACTAAGGGATTTGGATAAAAATAAGGGTAAAAGAGTAATAAAGATAAAAAGCTTGAAAAGTGTACACAATATGGAATGATATATGCAAAAGTTATTTCATTGATAATGTTTGATAGAAAAATGCCCCTTCCATAGGACACCTATTTGTTTTTGGGCGAGGGCAAGTAGGTTTTCATTTCTTGACATTACATGAAAGGGACAGGAAAAGTTCAGGGGCTTCTGTCATGACCCTATCATCAAAATCAAGTCTTAGTGGAAGGACACGAATTTTATGGCTTGGTAACTTAGAGATAGAGGCTATTAAGCACCCTGTTTAGGATGACCATGACATCTTTAGCCTTTTGCTCTTCTAATTGGCTTGGATCAATTTGTCCTTTCGAACAAAATATCTCATGGAGAGATGAAAACATTATTAGCTTTGACTTCCTCTCTTGACCTAATGATCATGTCATTTCCTAGTTGCAGATCTTCTTTTCTTGCTACTTTCTTGAGTGCCCATTGACCTTAAATCCTAAGCCTCTTTTATTAACTTGAGTAATGACTTGTAAGGCTTGGGTCATCCGTTGTAGATTCTTGCCAAGCCCTTTTCTAGCATGGGAAACTTTGCTAATAGTCATTTTTAAACTTGAGTGGGTACTCTTTGACAGGTAAGGTTTAACTATTGGCAACCCTTTTCCCATAAATGTTGCATTAATGAACTTGAATGATTGGAATGATGAATCCAGTGCATCTTTATTAGGCTCTATCTAGATATCCTCAATGAAGGTAGTGGCAATCATTTCTTTTTCGACTCCGATGGTGACTACTTTACCATCTATCATAAATTTGAGCTTCTGATGGAGAGTGGATGGGATGGCTTTGGCGAAGTGTATCCATGGCCTACCTAATAGGTAGTTATAAGAAGGATTAATATCCATAACCTGAAAATCCACTTTATATGTACATAGGCCTATTTGGAGCTAGATTATGATATTTCCAATTACTCCGTGACACGTTCTATCGAAAGCTTAGACTATAGTGTGGCTACTTTTAATGTTAAACTGATCGACATGGAGTTTGCTTAATGTAGTCATAAGCATGACATTAAGGGCCGACCTATTGTTTATAAGTACTTTAGGCAAAATTTGTCCCTTACAATAGGAAGTGATATATAGAGCTTTATAATTGTTCCTACCACTGGATGGGATCTCATCATTAGTGAGGGAGATATAATTATCGACCATGATGTTGTTCAGTAGCTGATCCAACTTATTTATAGAGACATCCGGGGGCACATATGCTTCATTTAGCACCTTCAGTAATGCATTTTGATGAACCTCTGAATTAAGAAGTAGAGATAGCACAAAAATCTTAGCGGGTTGTTTGCTTAATTAATCCATAATGCAGTGTTCACTGTGCTTGATGAACTTGAGAAACTTCATGGCTTCTTTTTCACTCATTGCTTTCTTAACTTTTTTGGGCTCAAAATTCTTTGCTTGGCCTTGAGTGGTACCGGTGCTTGGAGATGCATTAACTATCTATTTTTCTTGAGTTGGGGAGCATAACACCTTCCACTATGGGTTAGGTGACTAACTCCTGACAGTTCTATTGTAGTAGTTAAGGGAGTTAGTTTTTCAATCATCACTACCTTATTCTCATATTTCCATGGGATAGCTTTATTGCTCTTATATGCGAATGGTTTAGGTACTTCCACAACTAACTTTGGTCTAGGTATCGCAAAACTTGGCTTGCCATAAAAAATGAGGGGTCGATTTCATCCATAAGGTGGCTTCGTGGTTTCCTCTCCTATCATGTTGATAGATTCAATAGCAGGTGTGATTTCATGATAGAATTCTATCTAGCCTTCATTCATCATTCTTTGAATCATGGACCTAAACTCCCTACATATTTGTAAGGTATGACCTACAATTATGTGGAAGTCATAATCGAGATTATCTTCTAATTTTTCTATTACGTTGAGCAACCCGACCTGAATCAGTGCTTGTTAGACTAAGAACATTGGCATCCTTACATCCTTTATGCTTGCCCTTACTTCATGTTTGTTCTTAATGTCGATCATGTTTACAATTGGCTCGGTGTGGTTTGGTAAAGAATTGGTGGCAACATTTGGTCCCTGGTTCATTCTAAATTGTAAAACTTTTGAGTTAATTAGATTTTGTACATTTTGTTTAAAAGATATGCAGTTCTCAATGTCGTGCCCTGCTGCCCCAGCATGGTACTCACAGTAGGCATTAAGGTTGTACCATTATGGGTATGGTGGCTTCTTTTTTGGGAAATAGATTGGGGCCACTAAATGATTTTGGTGTAAGGTCTGGTAGAGCTCTTTATAAGTCATAGGGATTAGATCAAAATGTTGTCTTTGTTGATTTACACCTCGATTGCCAAGCGCATTATTAGTTGCTAGATTAGTATTTTGGTGAACTTGTGGAGGGTAGCTTTGTGGTGGGTTGGATGGGATTGCAAAGGATAGGTTGTAGGTTATGGCATTAATTGGCTGAGGGGGGATGGTGATAGGGCAAGAATACAGTATGCTTGGGTAGTGAGGGTCAGGTATTTGACATTGTTTTGGCTTAAATGAGCTAGCATAACTTAGGGTATTAGCCTCTTTTTCCTTTCTTTTACTGGCAATAGGCTTCTTGCTTGATCCAGATGTTTCTTTGGCTAACATTCTACCACTTTTAATGGTTACGACAATCATTTCTCTAGAGAGGACTAGGTTTACGAATTCCTTGGTGGCATTTCCTACGAGCTTCCCATAATAAGAAGCGCATAAGGTATGGATGAAAGTGACTGTCTATAAGGGGAAAATGAACTAGGGCTGCTTCTTCTCTCCACCTTTGGGTGTATTGCCTGAAGCTTTCTGTGGATCTCTTCTCAAAATTCTTCAAGAAAAATTGATCTCGTGCCTAATCCAACACGTACTGGTATTAATTTAGAAAGGCTTTAGCTAAGTTAGCCCATATTGGATTTTCATATTGTCTAGCTCGATATAGCACCGAGCTGCTGCCCCAATGAGGCTGTGTTGGAAGCAATGGATAAGGAGCTTTCCATCTTTCTTGTACTCGATCATCTTTCATAGTTACATTTGAATATGGACAAAAGGGTCAGTGGTTCCATTAAACTTTTCAAACTTTGGGACTTTGAATTTTGGGGGAATGATAAAGTTAGACACCAAAGACAGTGATTACGCGTCAAGTGCTCTAAACTTCTCACTCCCCTCAATAACTTAGAGGCATTTTTGTAGTAGCTGGAATTTATTCACTTCTGCTACAGTCATGGTGGACTTTTGACCTTCTGTTTTCTCTGGTTCCTCATGGTCAAGGGTTATCGAATCTGCTGATAATACTCCCATATTCACCTCTTTAGCACCAGGAATGAATTGACCTACCACAACGGGATTCAAGTAGATGGCTGGTAGAGCCTGAGCAGCTGGTGTAGGAGTAGGCCGTTGTTCTTATCTAGTTTCCCCTAGGGTAGGTTCTAGATTATTGGTAAGGGGACTTTCAACATTAGGAGGATCATTCCTTGTTTTAGCAATGCTGGCTTACCCTTTTTTCTTTCATAGAGGCAGTCATTAGTTCCATAGGTTTTATGATTTGATTTTGCATTTCATATTGCTGACGAAGCATTTGGTCTTATGATTCCTTGACCATTAGCTCAAGTCGCTTAATATGAGCTTTATTATCACTCTCCATGATTTGCTTACAGCGTCGTATGTTGTAGTGGTGTGTGATGTAAGGTTTTGTGTTCCTGATTGATTTCAGAATCCCTTACACTTTTATGGCCCAATTCTTGTATTAGACTTTTTTTAAAAAATATGTATTTATTAATGAACATTTATGATGCAATGATGAGTTAAGATAATGAACGATTGATGCAAGTACAATGAAAAATGGTGAATTTAAATGTGCATATGCATTGGAGACAATTGATCCTTAGAACAGCTTCATCAATAACATCATTCATAGAGTGATAAAATGGTTTCTTCTTTTACGACATGATTACATCTGAAAGTATCTAACATGATTACATTGTGTAATCACATGATTAAGAGAACCCAAAAGTTGTTGCTCACGATTTCCCACAGGTACGATGTCTCACCTTATGGATTGAGCTATTTCAATCATGTCATCTGCCTCTCGTTGAGCCATCTGAACTTGCTCAGTGAGGTGCCAATGTTGTTCTCGGTAGTTCAGACATGCTTGGTTGATTATCACTCACCAATCTAGTTTGCATTGCTTGGATGCCCTTGTTAGTTCATTAATATGACCTTGATGATCCTGAAGAGATTATTCTAACTCTTGGATTCTATGAATGAGGGCTTAATTTTCAACTCGAGTGGCTCTTGTATCTCGCATTTGCTCCTCGAGTCTTTGATTCCTTCATTGGTAGATGGAAGCTAGCGCACATGCCTTCGTGAACTTTTCTTTGTTGGTTCTGACTTTCTCATTCTGCTAATTTAGTTTTCGATTGAAAGTGGCAACTTTCGCTTCCCATTTGATGAATGTCTTGCTAATACATCGGGACTTGTTAGCTTTCCTGAGGGTCACATAATCCTTGGTCAAGCTCTCAAGCTCATATTTTGAAGCGGTCCCTTTCTTTAATGACTTGATCCATTTCACCGCTCCTAAGATAGATATCTATCTCTAGCTGGCCCTTTTCCTCCTTAAGTCGAGAGATTTTTATAGCCAAGGATGCCTTTTCTCATTCGAACTCCCTACTAAGTAGCTCGATCTTAGAAGGTGGTTCCTCTATTGTGATTTACAGTATCTCAGAGTTGGGTGGTGTCAATAGATCATTGATATGGCAAAGTCTCCATTCTTCGCATCCCAACATGGTGGGGCTTCCTTTCCAGTATCTTTCTATACAATGAATCTTCTTTCAAGCTTGGAAAGCTAATATACTTTTGGTTTATAATTGGGCTCTCCATATTCAAAATCCTAATGTCCTAAGTCTTCAAAGAACAGGATGAATTACTAGCATTGGAACTGATGCAACTCCAAAAGATGAGCATAACTGGTATTTCCCTTGATCCTAAGAGTGGAACATAAGTATAGTCTCATTAAGTCGAGAGATTTTTATAGCCAAGGATGCCTTTTCTCATTCAAACTCCCTACTAAGTAGCTCGATCTTAGAAGGTGGTTCCTCTATTGGGATTTGCAGTATCTCAGAGTTGGGTGGTGTCGATAGATCATTGATATGGCAGAGTCTCCATTCTTCGCATCCCAGCATGGTGGGGCTTCCTTTCCAGTATCTTTCCATACAATGGATCTTCTTTCAAGCTTGGAAAGCTAATATACTTTTGCTTTATAATTGGGCTCTCCGTATTCAAAATCCCAATGTCCCAAGTCTTCAAAGAACAAGATGAATTACTAGCATTGGAATTGACGCAACACCAAAAGATGAGCATAACTGGTATTTCCCTTGATCCTAAGAGTGGAACATAGGTGTAGTCTCCACATCGATACACAATTAACTAAAAGAACACCCATAGGGCTTTCCACATGATTTCTCCTTGACATTTTGTAATTCCTTGATCCAATGCTTTTCTGTCTTATCTTGATGACATTCTTTTTTTAATGCTTTGGAAAGAGGACTGATCTTAAAGAAGACACTTTGCCAGACTCTCCCTTTCCTAACATAAAGATAACGTGGGAGCCATATCCGGAGCAATAGGCACACTCGATAAACCTCTGTGTTCCTGTTCTTTTTCAAAAGCTGAGGGTGTGGATGGTTTTGGCTATAATGGTGGAAGCAGGGTTGATGTTGCAATATAAGTGAGAAAAAAAATCTATGACTACTGCCTCTACATTATTAGAAGTCTTAGGGAATATAACAAACCCGTAGATTGCCAGAGCATATTCATCTTAAGCTTTCTTTTGATCAGAAAGATTTACCATTGCCTTTTTCAAGCTAGCCCAAAAGATGCATTTGTTACTCCCTTTTACTTTAACATGACTGTCAACCCATACTTTTGTGACTCCAAGAATTTGCCTCAACCTCTTCTTGAATGGAGGAGGTGCTAGCGGCTTGCAGTAAATTCAATTTAACTTGGCCCTTTCTATGTTAAGCAGGGCTTTGTACTCATCAATGGTAGAGACTAAATCTTATTGTTTGAAGGTGAAGCATCGATAGGTGGATTCCAAAACTGTGCCACTGCTCGCAACATGCCATCATCTAACTGAACTTGAAGTAAGAGAGCTATATCCCCATACTTTTTAGTGAAGGCTTCTTTCATGTTGCCATCCCAAATGTGCTTCAGTTCTTGACAATCATTCTGACGAAAATTGATCTTAACCTCTTTATGCATTTCTGAGATGTAGTTAGGCTTTAAGATGTCCCATCTTGACGTTGGCGACCTTTTGACCATGTTCTGACATTTTCAAAGGACTCGATAGTGGAGATAAGCTGTTGCTCCATAAATGATCTCCCTTGCTGAACACTGAACCAGAATAATTGTCCCAAAATAGTGGTAGTCATGATGGTGATGATGAAATAATGCATGCACCAAAACAAAAACAAAGGGAAAATAAGTTAATGGAATATATAGGAGATAAAATGTAAGGAAATAAAGAATTTAAGAACATAAAAAAAAATCATAACAAGTCTCAACCAAGGTAGTGAGACGGGAAACGGGCAACATTTTAACATGCCAAGATGCGATTTGCCCTTCATGAGGTGATGTAATATCTTATTTTGATGAAAAAATAAACAACTAGGAGCAATATTCGTTCATCACCACTAGTGCGGAGACGCGTTAAGCCATGACTTGGATAGTATAACGGCTTACAATATAAGATGTTGTGAATGATGGTTTTGGTTTACCATCATTTATAAACAAAGGTTAGCTATCGTTCAAGCGGCACGACGGCATGCATTGATAAATGATAAAATTGCAAATATAGGTGACAATTGTATACTCATTGTCACCTACATAATTATGGTAATTAAGCATGAAGATTACGAATGTTTCCCCGAGTGACCCTATTCTTTGGGTATTCTAGCAGTGTTCTGGTGTGGTTTAACATGGTTTAGCTTGTAGGGCTCACTATATAAGGTTTAAGTTGATGCCTAAATAGTTATCCAAATTGCTCCTCTATCCGATAAGGACAGTTGAAGGACCCTGATCCTAGACCCATGCAAATGCGGAGGTTACTCATGAGAGACATAGGTAATTTGAATCCGAGAAGTTATTGCCATGCCTATGTGGAGGGTTACTCATGAAGGTGAATAGCTCACTTCCTCTTAATAATTGGGTTGTAACCATGCCATGGAGTTTGGCAGGACACTAATGCACATGCAAGTGCGCAATATGTGACAGGGGAACGATCAAACCTTTTTGTTTACTTTCGTATCACCATTTTGATTAAACTAATGATTATTCAAAAATTAAACAATCTTGATAATGACATTAAACAAAAAATTAGTTGACAAAACTAAAAAAAAAGGTTATGGTTAAATAATGATCGAAGATCGAAAGAACTAGGAACCTAGCAAGACATGGCTAGTTATTGGCCTAACTCTCTATACTGTCCCTAGTGAAGTCACCAAGCTATTGCAACATACGCTAGGGTGGATCCTCGCAGATCTATGGGTGCGCATGATTTAAAATATTTTCCTGACTTGGAAATGTACCAAAATTTTTCTTTCACGATGTGATGAGAACGAGAATGTATGAATTCTCAACTTATGATATAGTAAAGGGGACCATAAGACGAATCGCTCATCTTATTGGTCTTGGATGACTATCATGAAATGGCCAACACTTGGAGTCACCATTGATCATTTTAGGGTAGGCATGACTAGATGCCTATTGAAACCTATGTTTTAAGTTACGAAACTCAAAACATTGATCCCATGGTCTACATAATACAAAGATTCGTCGTTTGGGTTCAGGAGTTGGTTACACACAATGAAATATGAAGCTTTTCACGACGCCCACAATCGATACCTTACTAGTTATGTCTTATATTAGTTTTGATTCTTTCGATCTTAACTTGTCATTATTTTGATATAACCCTTCTTTTAATGTATGAATCTTATAAAAATACAAATCCATGTTTTGATGAAAAAGATTTAATCTCATATATAACCTGAAGAGATAGAATATAGAGATTTTCAATAAAATGACCTCTGGATTTTACTTTGAAAATGAAATATTCCACTTTAGGTACTGGAGAGATACCCACACGAGACATTACCTTTAATTTTATTTGAAATGTTTCAAAAACATGATGCAAATAATTACCATGAAAAAATCATATTAGTAAGGCAATAAATGAAGTAACATAACATGGATCATTTAGCGCAATGATAAGGAGAACGAATGGACTATTGGAATTTATCTTGCAATTGGCATCGATTATTTAGGAATAATCGAATCGATAATTTTTTAGATGCATCTGGGTTTCTTCATTAAACAAGGTTTGTTTAACATATTCATGGAAATCCAAGAATAAGAAAAAAAGATTAATTGTAGTTGAAATATAGGGTTGGAGTATCCCCGTGAATGGCAAATAATTTTTGACAAAGAAAGATTTTTAAATCTTGACAATTTTAAGAAGGGGCGTTGGAGTATCCCCTCAAAAGGTCGGGGCTGGAGTATCCTCATGGATGAGAAATCATTTTGACAAATAAAGATTTTTAAATCTTGATAATTTTTAAGAGCAAGGTAGGAGTATCCCCTCAGAAGATCAGGGTTGGAGTATCCCCAAAAGTGACACATCTAACACTCTTTAGTGAAGTCAAGTGGGAAGGCTAAATTAACAAAACTTGGTGATTTGGAAAATGAGTGAGCTTTTGACGACTTTTGGCAAAATAAATTATAGTGAATGAGAATGATAAAGATGTAAAATGTGTTTGTGCCTTGATAAAAGCTAATGTGCAATCAAAGTACGTTCTCAAATCTAATCAGGGTGATAAGGAAACATTCAAATGTCTCAAGACGAGATTCGGGAGAACAAATTTATTTTTACTGTAATAAAAAATAGGGGATAGCATCACGCTATCCTAGTTCTTGAATTTATTTTAAATCGGTTTGAAGGATTTAGAGGGTGGACAATATCGCTAGAAAACTAACTTGATGAGGTTCAATCTAAAAATATTCTCCATAACCTAAAAAGTCAATTTCCAAGGGAATAAATTTCCAAGTTTGGACCGATTGAGTTGCTGGCAGAGCATATAAGGGACAAGGTGTGTCAAAATTTGAAAAATCACCCCAAACTCATTTGGTGTCAAAAAATCACAAGCAATACATTTTTGAAAAGAGGATTTCATGAATCTTTTAGGAAATATGTTTTCAAAATTTGGAAAAATCAATTAGTGGGTCTAAAAAGCCCAACCAGAATACATGTTCGAATTTCAGAGGTTTTAGACAGTTTATATTTGAAAAATCATAACTCTCTCATTCGGAATGATCTAATGATGAATAAGATATCATTTTAAAGATGATTCAACATGCTTTGAGAGAACAATATCATAAAATTCATGAAAAATCATTTAGGATTTTAAAATGATTTTTCAATTTGCAATAGTCGTGCTGTTAGCAGGGGACAAAGCAAAGCAGGGGATATCTCTCTTTTTTTTTGTCTACTATCCAAACTCGAGTCATTGACGTCTGAACATCTATGACTAAAGGGAAAGAGTGACATGAGCATCACAAACTCATTTGCATAGCCCCAGAGTAGTTTAGGATGATGAAGCAGCCCATTGATCATACCACTTATGATTTAGACTCAAACAAGGCATAAACATTTAGGGAATAATTGTAAGGCTATTTCGTTTCAAAATTAGAAAATTTGAGCTTCTTTAACCAAGGTTTTAGATCTAAAAAAGTTAACTTTCCCCAAGATATTTTGCTAGCTTTAAGGAAAATGCTAACTCTTTGCTAATCTTTATTTGTTAAGGTTAACATGCTTGGCTTAGGGGCTATTAAAAATCAGTTTTTGATAGCCATCAAATGTGCATTTTGACAAGAAGAAGACAACAAACATATAAGGGGACAACACATAACATGAATAGGGATGCTAACTTTACCAATGGTCTACACAAATAAAGCATTATGCATTTTGACGAGAAAATGTTATGGATGCTAAAAATGACAATATTTCATGCAAGCTAATGTATAGATGTGCTTAAAATGTGTTAGACTAATGATTCATACATGGATTAAGGATAATAAGATGCATGGATATGGCATAAAATGCATAAGGAAGAGATATCAAACTAATAAGGATGAAATAAGGCATTTTTCACATCAAAGGGGCATTAAGGCATCGAAATCTTGAACTACTGTAACCAAAAGCCATAAAAATGCATGATAATCCTAAAAGGGTGATGGAAACATGGAGAGCTAACTAAAATGATGAAGATGCTAAAAAACAAAAAATAAAAGTGATAAAGTGAGAAGTTATGCCAACAAAACTTCACTTCTTGGCCAAATAATTGGAGCAGTAGAGATGGCTTGAATTTCCCTCTTTCCTTGTTGTTAATAAGCTAGAAAAAGAGAGAAATAATGAGTTTTCGTCCTTGTATGGATGAGGGTGATTTCTACAATGTGTAATGGTTGGGGAGTGAGTGTTTTGGGCTATTTTTGGGTGGTGGGTGAAGAGCTACGGGATTCAGGTTTTATTGGTGTAAAAATGGTTTTGTAAGCTGAAAATGAACTGGAGTCTAACCTTTTTTAGCTAAGATAGAAGTGGTCTATTTATACCATCATTTTAGAGCTAATTTAGAGGTGTTTTTGGTCATTTCTCAAAGGGGACAAGTGGTGTCAGCTAGGTGGCTATACGATGGCAGTAGGGAGCAACTTGCTGCCAATGTGATGGGCATAGGGCGACTGGTTTAAATGCTAAAATGATTTTCCAGAAAATAAGGTGGCTGATGGTGATATTAGTTAACAAGCTAGAGAGTAAGGTGATCATGTAACATTGAACTTTTTTATCTAATTTAGACTTAAAAAAATATTTTCATTAATTTGAAAGACTAAATTCATAATATGATTCGTGTTTTAATCTTTCCTTATGCAAAAAAAATGAGTTAAAATCAAGTTTTGGATCAATGGTAGATGAGTCAAAAATACCCAAACTGTGAAAAATGCCCGCCGATCATCGCCCCCTCTCATGTTCATGCCCCAAGTTGCTACAAATTAGCCCGGACAAAATAAGGTGTCCATAGGATTCTCATAATAATCTAATTTTTTTTTGTGATTAGCACTACAATCATGTTCACCACATTAGGATACATGATATTGATGCTTTGGATTTGCAAGAAAAGTTTTTCATTCCACCATTTTCCTTATAATTAAAGTTTATCCATGAAATGTGCTAAACTTGGATTCTTTTAAAAATCTCCATTCTTTTGTGATTGGGCGCTACAATCATGTTCTACACATTGGGATACATGATATTGATGCTTTAGATTTGGAAGAAAAGCTTTTCTTTCCACTGTTTTCCCTATAATCAAAGTTTGTCCACCAACGAGTCAAACATGGATTCTTATATCTACATTCTTTTTGTGTTTGGGCACTACAATCATCTTTCCTACATTGGGATACATGATATTGATGCTTTTGATTTGCAAGAAAATTTTTTCATTCCACCATTTTTCTTATATTCAAAGTTTATCTGTGAAATATGTTAAACTTGGATTCTCATAATAATCTACATTCTTTTTGTGATTGGGCATTACAATCATGTTCTCCACATTGGGATACACGATATTGATTCTTTGGATCTATAAGAAAAGCTATTCTCTCCACCATTTTCCCTATAATCAAAGTTTGTCCATCAATGAGTCAAACTTGGATTCGCGTAATAATCAACAATCTTTTTGTGTTTGGTCACTACAATCATGTTCTCCACATTAGGATACATGTTTGATGCTTTGGATTTGCAGGAAAAGTTTTTCATTCCACCATTTTTCTTATAGTCAAAGTTCATCCATGAAATGTATCAAACATGGATTCTTATAAAAATCTTCATTCTTTTTGTGCTTCAACACTGCAATCATGTTCTCCACATCGAGATACATGATGTTGATGCTTTGGATTTGCAAAGAAAGCTTTTCTGTCGACCGTTTTCCTTACAATCAAAATTCATCTATGAAATAAGTTAAACTTGGATTCTTATAATAGTCTCAATTCTTTATGCAATTGGGCAATATAATAAGGTTTCCACATTGGGATACATAATATTAATGCTTTAGATCTGCGAGAAAAGCTTTTCTTTCCATGATTTTCCTTATAATCAAAGTTTGTCCATCGAATGAGTTAAACTCGGATTCTTGTAATAATCTACATTCTTTTAATGATTAGGTACTACAATCATGTTTTACATATTGTGATACATGATATTGATGCTTTGGATTTGCAAGAAAAGCTTTTCATTATACCATTTTGTTATAATCCAAGTTTATTCGTGAAATGTATCAAACTTAGATTCCCATAATAATCTTTATTCTTTTTGTGCTTGGGCACTCCAATCATGTTCTCCACATTGGGATACACGATATTGATGCTTTGGATTTGCACGAAAAGCTTTTCATTCCATCATTTAACTTACAATCAAAGTTCATTCATGAAATGTATTAAACTTGGATTCTCATAATAATCTCCATTCTTTCTATGGTTGGGCATTAGAATCATGTTCTCCACATTGGGATACACGATATTGATGCTTTGGATTTGCTCTAAATGCTTTACATTCCACCATTTTCCCTATCATCAAAGTTTATCTGTGAATGTATCAAACTTGGATTCTCATAATAATCTCTATTCTTTTTGTGATGGGGTGCA
>JAQSVH010185910.1:0-18636 GCA_029448705.1 Adansonia digitata | reverse complement strand
AAGAACATAGATGGTTTTTATCAAAGTAGTCTAAGGCATTTTGAAGAGAGAAAATTTTGGGTGTTTTCAAGGCAAAACGAAGTTGGAGTATCCCATCAGAGAGGTGGAGTTACTCCCCAAAGATAGAGTTAGGAAAATATTTAGGAATAAAGAAAAATTGTGTATCTTGTTTAGAAAAACAAGGTTGGAGTATCCTTTCGGAGTGTTGGGGTTGGAGTATCTCCTCAGAGTAGTGGAGTTGGAGTATCGTCAAAGTTAGAAAAACATTTAGGAACAAGGAGAAATTTTAAATTTCTTAATTAAAGACAGGGTTGGAGTATCCCCTTTGAGTAACAGAGTTGGAGTATTTTCATTAGCGAAAATTTTAATATGAAATCCTATTTCTTTGTATTTTAATCTTGATCTGAGTCAAAAAGGGGCTGATGTTGTGGGGGAACCAACTGGACACATTTTGAGACATTCGAACGTCTCGATAAAAGGAGATTCGAAAATAAAGATAAAAATAGGAGACAACATCATGTCACCTCCCTTCTCGAATTTATTTCAGGCTTATTTGAAGGCTTTAGGTGGTGAATAAGGTATCATTAGAAAGATAACTCGATAAGGTTTAATGTAAAAATATTCCAAAAATTTTGGATGGTCACTTTCTAATCGGAATTAATTTTTGAAATTAAGTCTATATTGACACTAGCAGCACATGTAGGGGAAAAGACATGTTGAACTTTGAAAAGTCATTTCAGGCTTATCTGAGATTGTTAAATTGTGAATAACACAATTCGAGAAAAAGAATTTTGTAAACATTTTAGGAAAAATACTTAAAAATTTCACCAAAATCATTTGATAGAATGGCCCAAAGAGATTGTTGCACGTTGGTTCTAGGGTTTCGACCAATAAAAGTTTGAAAAATCATAACTCCCTTATCTGAGATGATTCAAGGGCCAATAAGCACCGTCAGAAAGATACTTCGATGTCCTTTAAGGGAAAAATATTATAAAAATTGAAAGAAAAATTTTATGGTTTGAAAATGATTTTCTAAATTTGGATTAAGTATTACTAGAGCAAAAATAAGGGGATTATTTGATATTTCAATTTTTGGGAGATAGACTCGGGTCTAGGACACTCAAACGTTCTAGAGTAACATGGGCTTCACAAGTTTATTCCACAACCTAGAGTAGTTTGGGATGATGAAATAACCTGTTGACCATGTTACTAAAGGGAACATGAGACTCAAGATCAAGGTTTAATACTAAAATGATTTCCTTTTTTTGAAAAGTGAACTTATTTCACCATGAATCCAGAGCTGAAATGTTGATTTACCCCTAAGATTGGGAGACCAATTTGATGAAAGCATTAAGTCCATGCTACTTTTCATCTATTGGAGGCAACATGAACCTAACTTAGGGATGTTTCATCAGGTTTTAAGAAACAAGCAAGCATTTTGATGGAGATATCATGAGCAAAATGCCGCACATACAAAGATAAACATAGGTTAAACATGTAAACATACAAATATGACATTTTGACTTGAAAATGGGTGACACATAAGCAAAAAGATGATGAAGTAGGATGCATAGAGATGATATGAACATGTTTGAACAAGGGAATAGATGCTGGAGTTATCAAGACTGAATTTTTATTTTATGAAACTCCTTAAAACACAAGAAAATGTTTGAACATACCTAAGACACGTTAAGGTGACCATTTAAATATGAAATGGGTATGTGAATATAGAAGGAACATGACAAAAAATGCATGAACAGAGGATGTCTAATGATGAAAATAAAGTATGGTAAGTTTATATATCCCATAACATCAAGGTGTCAAGAGAGTCATCAAAATCCTAAGACTACCACAACCAAGGCAACAATGATGCATAAGAACCTTAAGAGGGTCATGGCAGCATGAAGGGCTCACTAAAATAAAATGGATGATCAAAATAGAAAATGTATGGAACCAGGTAAAAAATATACCAGCAAAAGCTTGGACCTTCCTCTTTTTTAGAATAAGTGACTTTAAGCTTAGTTTTGTCCCTCTTTTTGCTATTATTTAGCAAGAAAAAGGTGAAAAGAAGAAACTTTTTGATAATATGGTTCCTGGTGGGGTGTTTTAAGGATGAAAGTGTATGAAAGGTTAAGTTTTTAAAGGTGTTTTAGTAATGGTTTTAGAAAGATACGAGAATAGAGGTTGGTTGAGGGTGAAAGGTAATAGAATAGTATTTTTGGAGAGTTTTTGGAGTTGAAGTTGCTAGAGGATTTGTGGGGATGGATGATGAGTTTTCTAAGATTACTAGAGAGCTTTTTAATAGCTGAGATTTTTTTTTTGAGATAGCTGGGAGAGTCCTCTATTCAATGCTCAGCCACTGCTTTTAAAAGACAATGCAAGGGCATTTTTTAATTTTTCCCTTTTGTACCAGGGGACATCTCTAGCTACCATACTCAGCTGACTCTTTTTTTATTGGTTCTACTAAGCTGTGCAAGGAAGTAGAAAAGCTGTGACAACCTATAACTGGAGATATGCTTACCATACCCTCTTACACCTACATATCTTATGAAAGTGACCTTTGTTATTGATTATGTGCGCTCTAAAAATTTGTTTGAATCTGTTAATAAGCCCATAGTTAATGTTTACAATGATTTACGATAATTTCTTGTTGCAAAAACATGTTTAAATCAGCTTTTTAAGGTTGAAAAGTGGCTTGAACTAGGCAAAAATGCCTTGGTGTATCGATACAAAACATGTTGTATTGATACACAAGGTACTTTTTACACCTTAGTATCAATTCAATGAGTTGTGTATCGATACTAAGAGCAAAAAATATTTTCACTCTCGAGACTTAGAGGCCTGTATTGATAATCCATGGATTTGTATCAACACTCATGCTTGTTATCGATACATTTTGCCAAAAATCATAACTTTGGCTATTGCCAAGGTTTGTATTGATACAAACATGCTTAGTATCGATCCCATATCTCGAGTATCAATATTTAACTATCTTGTATTGGTACTATGCATGAAAATTCAAATTTTTAACGATGTAAATCCTCGTATCAATACTCGTGCACTAATATAACTTGCACATACTTGTGACTTCTCGAGTTACCTCAACTTGGTCATAAACTATGGGAAATTGATCTATATATTCATTTGAATGACCCTAATGACACCATGAATAGTGGCCTTTGATGCCTTATTTTTATATTATTCTTTAATATGGTCCATAGGCATTTCAAACCTTCCCAAAAAAAATTTTTTGGCCTGGCAACGTGGCACTCAATGGTCTCCTACAGTTTTTATTTTTTTCTAAATTTAATCATCTTTTACCTAACTCTTAAGATGCCAGAAATTGGCCTAGAGAAAATAAGGTGTCTATAATTTTGTATCAATACACATGGTAAATTTTGCCTTCCAATATCGATATAATGAAGCTAGTATCAATATCAAGAACAAAAAGTGTTTTCAATCTTGAAACTTGAAGACCTATATCAATGCCACAAAGGTTATATCAACATTTTTGCTTATGTATTGATATATTTTGCCAAAAATCACAATTTTAGCTATTACCAAGGTTGTATCTATACAAGCACTCTTAGCGTCAATACCACACCTTAGGTATAGATAGCAAACCTTCTTTTATCGATACTACAAGTGAAAATTTAAATTTTTAGCAATCTAAAACCTTCGTATCCATACCTACACACACTAATGTGACTTTCACATACCCTAAACTCTTTGAACACCTTACCTTATTGAAAATAATGGGAAACTGACTCACGCTCATCCAAATGACTCCAAAGATGCTCTAGATAATGACCTTTGATGCCTTTGATGATGGCCCAGACAAAATAGGGTGTCTATAGCTAACCCTTTTTGGCTGTTATTGAGTATCGAGAATAGGGCAAAGATAAATAGACACTATTTTTCCAAGGTGAAATGATGCCTCTTGAATGCCTACAAAAATGAGATTTTATTAATGTTTTACCATAATGAGTACAATATATTGGCGATGATTTTAATAAAGGTCTAAATAAGTTTTGTGGGATTTAACGTCTCTACTAGGTTGTTGGGTTTTCTTAAGTTTAACCTTCTTAGATAAGCGTCAATTAGTGTGGATTTCAACTCCATTGGCACCCAAATCTTTGTGGACAGACTCGATTAGTGCCTAGCTCTTTGTGGATAAATTTGACTAGTGCCAAGCTCTTTGTGAATAGATCAATTAGTGCCTGGCACTTTATAAATGACTCGACTAGTGCCCAGCTCTTTGTAGATTGACTTAATTGGTGCCAACTTTTTATGGAAAAACTTAATTAATGCCCAGCTCTTTATGGATAGAATTAATAGGCATCCAATTTATGGTGACTCAGTTAGTGTCAAACATTTTATGGATAGATTCGCTAGACGTCTAGCTCTTATAGACAGAAAGGAAAGAATATGTCCAACTTTTTATGGACTAAGCAGAAAAAGGGTATGTAACTCTTTATGGACTAAAAAGGCATCCAACTATTTGTGGACTAAAAGGAAAAAAGGCATCTAGCTCTTTATGGATTAAAAGGAAAAAAGTGTCTAGCTTTTTATGAACTAAAAGGGAAAAGTTGTCTAGCTCTTCATGGACTAAAAGGGAAAAAAAACATCCAGCTCTTTATGGCCTGAAAGAGAAAAGGCAACTAGCTCTTTATGGACTAAAAAGGAAAAGGCATCCAGCTCTTTGTGGACTAAACAATTTAAGTACCTTTCTTAGATGGTTTTTCAATTTATGAGCTTATGAGGTTAAAGATTCTTGCCTAGAGCCTTTTAGGGTTTTTCAAAAACAAGAATTTGTACATATGGTTCTTTGCTAGTTTGACTTTGTTTAATAGGATTTTGTACCTGAAGGATATTCCATGAGTTTGATAGGGTGGCTTTTAGCCCCATAATTCACTAATCTCATTCTAGATTTTTAGAGACTTTGAATGTTAAGGTTGTTTTAACAAGGTGTAGATGACCCATGATCGTGAAAGAAAGGTCTTGAGCTTATATGTTTCATGTTTAGGGAAGTTTTTGTTAATTTTGCTGGCAAGTTTAGAGGACTTATCCCGTTAATTCTAATTCATAGAGTGTTTTTAGTGGTTCAAATAGACTAATATGAATTTTAGTTGTCTTCATAACAAGTGGAAAAGGATTTTTACGCATTACTTTTAGCCCGGTGTTTATTAGGAAAAAGGTTTTGAGCATATTTTCAAGGTGTAGGGATCTAAGGGTAAAACAAATTATGGTTCCAAGATTCATTCTTAATCTTTGACATGGAACAAAATTCCTATAAAGTTTTCATCTTTCAAAATAATGCTAGGAAAGCTATTATCATTTTCATTCATTTATTAAGTATTATCAATTAAATGGTACGCATGATGCAACATAAAATGCAGAGTTAGAAAAAGACTTTTCAAGGAATCAAGTTATTATATTTCCTTTAAAAGAAAGAGGGTACAACTTATGACAAACTCTGAGATCATTAAAGATTTTGAGATACAAAAGAGTATGAAGCCTCTGATGTTGATAACACGAATCTTTCAATGATGTTGATAACACGAATCTTTCAATGAATGTTTTTGGATACTTTTCTCAAGTAGTCAATCTTTACAGTGTTGGCTTACTCATGAGGAGATTTTTCAAATTACCCTTACGTGAGATGGTTGCCCCAAGGTTGGGTGGACACTGTTTTTCTTCTAGTGTGGGTGAGAACGGGATTTAGTAGAGTAGGTCTACACAAAATAAGTGGATCAAGTTATGATCTGGTGTTCTGATCATAGTTTTGATTGTAGGTTAAATTAGTATTGGTCGAGGTTGGTGATAGTATGGCTTGATTAGGTTTGGGTAAAGGAGAGTCTGGTCATTTAAACTGCCCTTTCGAGTTTTCCACTTAGGCTAGTTTGTTTTCTTAAATGCCCTTCTTGGCTTTTATTATGGGTTTATTCTTTGTTTTTTGCTTTTTTATATTTTTTTGTTTTTACTTTTATTTCTTTTTAAAAAGAATAGGGCACCTTTTATGGTTTTCATCTTGGAACATTTTAAGGCATCATATTTCTTGACATAATTAGAATTGATAGGAATGGGCAAATTACTATTGTCCATCTCAATTAAAATTAGGGCTTCTCTAGAAAATATGTGCTTTACTAGGTATGGCGCTCCCAATTTGGAGTCCATTTCCTTGGGCATCTTTATGAATCAGAAGGATTTGTTTGAGTACTCAAACACCTTCTTAGAACTGGTGAAGATAGATCCTTTTATTATAGGCTCTCATCATACACTTTTGATACATCCTCATATGACAAATGGCTTTCATTCCATCAAGACTCTAAGTAAGGGATCTCGACCTCAACAAGTAAAACAACCTTCATGCCATAAACTAAGGAAAATGAGGTAGCACCCATAAAAGTTTGAACTACTGTACAGTACGCTTGTAGTGCAAAAGGTAACTTTTTAGCCAACCTTTATTTTTGACTATCCTTTTGATATTCTTATTGGATGCTTCAACTGCCTCATTCATATTTGGGCAGAATAAGACAAAATTATGACGCTGGATCTTAAACAAAGAGTATATTGTTTGCATCATTTTCATTTTCAAGTTGTATACATTATCTATGATGATTTTCGAAAGATTACATATGCAGATGATGTCTCGTTTCATAAATTTGCACAACAAATTTGGTAATATGGGCATAAAAAGTCATTTTTACCCACTTGGTGAAATAATCGATAGTGAATAGGATAAATTGACGTCCGTTAGAAGCCTTGGGGTTGATCAATCTGATAACACCCATGCCCTACATAGAAAAAGGCTATAGGGCTATCATAGCATCTAGAGGTAATGGTAAAACATGGATTTTGTTCATGTAGATTTGGCATTTATAGCATTTTCGAGCATGGTCAATGCCATCCTTTTCAAGTGTTAACCAATAATAGCCCTATCAAATGACTTATTTCACCATTCGGTGTCCATTGGCAAGCATACCACAAATTCCTCCATGAATTTCTTTAAGATTTCTTTTAGGTTCAAGGCATCCACCATCAGAGTATACCTGATCCCAACCTTTCTTGTATAAAATTCCACCATCCAGAATAAAGCTCGCAACTTTTCTTTCAATGGTTCTCTTATCAGTTTTGGTAGCATATTTGGGATACTGATGATCTTTAATGTACATGAGAATATTGTCGTACCCTGATAGCCCATCCCTTTCTTCCTCTATGCTATGGCAACGGGTCAAAGTTTCAAAAATACTCATTTAAATAAGCACAACCTTTGACTTTTGATTTACTCTGAACATGAAAGCTAAGGCTGCTAGAGCATCAGCTATTAGGTTTTTATCCCCAAGCAAATGTTGGAAGTTGATTTCATCAAAAATTTTATTTTAGCTCAAAGAGTAACTTCCCATATTAGGCTAGCTTAGCATCCTAAATTTCCTACTTTTCTTGCAACTGATTGATTACTAGGGTTAAATAGTCAAACATTTGTAGAGTTTTGATACCTTTTTTGACGACGGCTCAGAGTCTTATAATGCATGCTTCATATTCAGCTATATTATTGGTACAATCAAAGTTCAATCTGGCATTGAAAGGTTAGTAGTTTCCATCAAGTGAAATAAGAATTGTCTTGATTTCATGCCCCCAATGCATTTAATGCTTCATCCAAATACATTATCCAAGATGAATTACAATCAAAAGTGTCTTTTACCTTAGATGTGCATATTAGGTCTTCATTAGAAAATACAAAGTTCAAAGGTTGATAGTTATTTATTGCCCAACTTGTAAGAAATCTGTTATTATATTACCCTTGATGGCTTTCTAATTCACATACATAATGTCGTATTCAAAGAGCAAGACTTGCTACCTCGCTAATCTTCTTAACAAGGCAAGGGTCTTGCATAAATATTTATAGAATTGAGTTTGGCAATCAGCCTCACAGTATCGTATAGCATGTATTGCCTTAACATCTCTACTATCGACGCCAAAGCACAACATAACTTCTCTACTATTGAATAGTTATTTTCACACTCCATGAACTTCTTGCTTAGAAAGTAGATAGCTTGTTCCTTCTTACCCGATTCATCATCTTGACCCAATACACAACCCACAAACTTATCAAAAATTGATAGATACAGGATTATAGGTTAACTAGGCATTAGTGGCATAAGTACTGGCAAGTTCAAAAGGTGGTGTTTGACTTTATCAAAGGTTTCCCAGAATTCTTCATTCCATTCTTCAAGATTTTGTTTTCAAAGTAGTCGAAAGATCATATCGCATTTATTGGTTAGCTGGGATATAAATCATGCTATGTCATTCAACCTTCCCATAAAACTCTTCATTTCTTTTTGAATTTAAGGAGGTGGCAGGTTTTGAATGGCCTTGAATTTGTCGGGATCAACTTTTATTCCTTTTTCACTCATAATAAAGCTTAATAACTTGCCGAATATGACACTAAATGTGCATTTGGTGGGATTTAGCTTAAATTGGTATTTGTGAAGCTGTTTGAAAAGTTTCCATAGATTGACTATGTGTTCACTATTCTTTGCTGGTTTTTTTATGCATGAGGTCATGGAATAACGTTACCATCATTCTTAAGTTATCCCATCATTCTTAAGCCTAAAGGGCATCACTATATATCAAAAAATGCCCCACATAATCATGAAGGTGATTTTGTCCATATTCTCAAATGCCATTTTAATCTGGTTGTAGCCTGAAAATATGTCTATGAAGAAAAAAATAATGCGTTTTTATGGTGTTGTCTATTAGGATGTTGATGTGAGGCAAAGAAAAATTATCTTCTAGGTTGGCTCGATTCAGGTCTTTATAGTTTACACATATCCACACCTTGCCATCATTCTTAGGAACCGATACTAGCTGCCTATTCAGGATATTTAGCTACTTTAAGAAATCTTGCCTTAAATTGCTTCTTTACTTCCTCTTTGATGTTTAAAAGCATCTCCAATTTTATCCTTCGAAGCATTTGTTGTAAGGGCTTTATTAAGGTTTGAAGGGAATTTTATGGACCACAATGTTGGTGTCTAGTCCAAGCATGCTTTAGTAGGACCAGGTAAACACATCCCAATATTCTTTGAGAAGGTTTATCAATTCAATTTGACTCAATGAATTTATAGAGGTTCTAACCTTGATATACTTTTTTTCCTCAATTCCTAAGTTTATGGTTTCAATGGTTTTTTCATAAAGTAATATCTATTTTTCTTTTTATTCAATTGACCTTTGTAGGTTTAGGGGTGCAAGGTGTTGTTTAGAATCCCCTTTGGTCCCAACCTCGCTGGCACAGATTAGTTGTTCAAAATTGAATTCTAGAATCTCAGTATGAATTTTCTTGTCACTTTTATCTAAGTATCAAAAATATGGAAAAAGAGCAATATAAGCAAAAAAATATGTAAAGGAAGGTCTAAAATTTGGCAAGAACTATGGAAATGGACATAAAAGATGAAATGTAAAATGCTTAGTCATTTTCATTAATAATACTTAATAAAAAGATGACTATACAAAGGATCTTACGATACTTTTGGGTGAAAGCATGTAGATTTAGTTCATAACATTACATTGAAATAGACTTAAATAATATAAGAATCTTGGTTTCAGTCTAACACTCGGAACAAATCCTAGTGGGGATAGACTAGTCTCTCAGTCTGTCAATGATGTCCCTAGCTCATCGATTGCATTAATGGAGAAATCCCCAAACAGTTTGTTAAATATGAGCATAACATTAGCAAAATCGATATTCAAATGTCATCCCAAACAAAAACTTTCCCAAAGTAGTGGAAATATCATTTATTCTTGTCCCATGTCCTGTCCCAACAGACATGCCATCATTTTCTTACAATTTTTTTGAGCTTTCTTTCTATTATGCATTAAGCTTGAACCTCAACCCTCTTTTGTTAATTTAGTTGATTACTTTCAAGGCTCTAGCAATCCCTGGAGATGTTTTACAAGTCTTTTTCTGACCAAAGCACCTTTACTGATGGTTAACTTTAGACCTATATGAGTACTCCTCAATAGGCAAAGCTCAACCATTAACAACCCCTCTTTGGCATAAGTCGCATTGACAAACTTAAAGGACGTAAACAAAGATTCCAAAACATGCTTATTGGGTTCAATATATGAGGCATCATTTAAGGTAGAAACAATAATGTCTTTTTCTTCTCTAATGTTGACAATGTTGTTTTCAACAATGAATTTCAAATTTTGATGCAATAATGATGGCACTACCCCTGTAAAGTGAATCCAAAGCCTTTTCAATAAGCAGTTATACGATAGAGCAATGTTCATCACATGGAAGTCTACTTCATAAGTGCATGGGCCAATTTAGAGACGACTGGTGATGTTTCCCCTAATGTTTGTTCAAGTTCCATCAAATGCTTGCACAACTACGTGACTATTCTTGATATGATATGCATAAACGAAAAGCTTATTCAAGCATAATACAAGCATTACATTTACAGCTATCATGTTATCAATGAGCACTTGGGCAACACGCTGCCTTTGCAGTATATGGTGATGTTGATGGGCTTTATAGTTTCCCCTTTCTTCCATGAGGGATTTCATCATCACTAAAGATATATCATTATCAATGGTGATGTTGCTTATTACACAATTCGATTGGCCTATCAGGATCTTGGAAGGGACATATAACTTGTTCAGGACCTTAAGGAAAGCATTTATGTCAGCTTTGGAGTTCAATAGCAATGATAGCATATCTATCTTGGTTGATTACTTGTTGAACTAATTGACTATGTTGTATTTGCTGCGCTTGATGAGCTTAAGGAATTCTATAGCTTTATTCTCACTTACTGGCTCCTTGACAGCTATTGGATTTGATTCTTTGGTTGCATAAATTGGTGCTTGAGGGATAAGAATAGTGGTTTTTTGCTAAGTTTCACTTCTTGATGCAGCTGGGGCATAACATCAACCACTTTGAGTTAGATGCCTGACCCTGAGAATTCAATGTTTGCTACTACTTGACTAGATTCTCTAGTGATTAGAGTTTTGCTTTCATATTCCTAGGGAGCTGCCTTGTTGTCTTTATAAAGAAAAGGGTATGAAAGTTGAATAATCATCCTCAGTAGGGGCTGAATAGGGGAAGCTTTGATACTTGGTCAATTTTTAAAGAGGACAAATGGCCTTCCAACCCTATAGGGAAGACTTTTCCTGTCCCTTTCTATGGTGTTGATGGATGGTATTGCTTTTGCTGACTTGGTATGTGAGGCTTGCTTTTTATCGTAGAATTTGATACTGCCTTTATTTATCATCCTTTGAACCATAGATTGGAACTCTTTGCACATTTGAAAAGTGCGGTCATAAATGGTATAGAAATCATAAAAATATCAGTTCCTTCTTTTGTCCTTTCAACCTTGTTAACCAATTCAACTTGTCCTAGGATTTGCCAAACCAAATTCATAAATGTCCCTAATTTCCTCTATTCTCTTTACAATCTCATAGCCATTTTCAACACTCATTCCATTTGCTTTGATTTAGTATGAGCCTAGGGTAAGGTAGCTCTAATATTCGATTTTGGCCATTGTTCAACCTCGACCTTTTTTTCTCTTTTTCCCTTGAAGGTATCTCTTTTGTCTAAGTCACTTTGCATGGCCTTATCAATTATTCCACATAATATGACTACATTTGTGAAATTCTTAGGGATGCCTTTTACTATCTTCTCATAATAAACTGCTTGTAATGTGTCGATGAATCTAATAGTCATCTCTTTCTCTGTCAACAAAGGTTAAATCTAGGTGGCCTCTTCTATCCATTTTAGAGCATACTACTTGATGCTTTTATCAGCTCTATTTTCCATGCCCATGACAGAAAGACAATTTGAAACCTAGTCGATGATAGCTCCTTATCAATGGCATCAATAGATAGACTAATGTATTCATCCCACCCCTCACAAAAATTGATCTTGGACTGATCCATCATCCCTTGGAGTATTTTAAGAAAAGTGTGTAGTGTTGCAAAATATTGCCCTAATCACAGTGGCCGTAAAGTGGTAAATGGTTTCTTTATTCTGGTTTTCTACATCCAACAAATTTCAGCCTTCATAAAAGCTTGCCATACTTTGTTCATTAGTGTCTTGACTTCTCTAATGTCTTTTAACCCAGCAACCTTTCTCATCAATCATTACATTCATTCTTTTTTTTAACTTGGATCACACCCTTTTCTAGCAGGGCCTACATCTTTCTCTTGAACATAGGGCAATTTCTGATAGAATATCCTTGTGCCTTAGCATGGCACTCACAATAGGCATTCTTATCATACCATTTAGCATATTGAGGGTTTATAAACACCAAGGCCACTAGCTGCCTGCTAATAAGCAAGAGCAAATCTCTTTGTAGGAGTAAGGAAGTGGTTCAAAATGTTCTCTTTCCTAGGGTGCTTATTGATTATTTAGAGCTCTTACACTATTTGTATTATGGGGTTATGCACTTCGAGCTATGATTTGAACAAGATTATGCACAAACTCATTGTTCGAGCGATCTGAAAAGAAAATGATCTGAGTAGAATGGACTAGTTATGCATAAGTAAATAAGGGTTAAAACCCAGATACAACATGTTTGGGAAATACATTCCCTGTGTCGAATATGGATTCTGAGTGAACTTAGTAGGACCTTCACTAACAGCATTCACCTCTTTTTCTTTACCCTTGGTCATTGACTTCTTGGTCAAGCTAGATGATTCTCCTCTAATATCTTACTATTTTTTTATGTCATTGTCAATCATCTCGATGATATAACCATGTCGATAAAGTTCTTCATAGCGTTTCCTATTAGTTTCTCATAATAGGGATTTTAAAGGGTGTTGATAAACATAATGGTCATTTCTTTCTCGATCAAAGAAAGGTGAACTTAAGCAGCACTTTCTCTTTATCTCCAAGCATATTTCTTGAAGCTCTTAGAGGATTTTTTATCAATATTCATGATAAAAAGACAATCTGAGGCCTGTAGATACTTTATTTTATGCGGGCTAATTTCTAGTAATCTGGAGCATGGACATAAGAGGGGGCGATGATCGTGTCGCCCAACGAAAAAGTATTTTAACAAGGTCAAGGAGGCCTAGGGATCATCTCAAATGTAAATGCAAAGATGTAGCATCAAATGACATAGTTCAAGATATCCAGGGATGAAAGATATGAGAAAATTCATAATTTTACTTGAATGTATCGATACAATGCTCCAACATGCCAAAAATTTGAAATATCCCCATTTGTATTGATACAACATGTAGATGTATCGATACATGAGCCTCTGTATTGATACAGGACCTCATGTACCAATACTAGGCCATGCCAACACCAAAACATGCATTCTATAAAGAAATGTATTGATACATATCAATATGTATCGATACAGTTGTTCATAGTATCAATACAATGGTTAATAGTATCGATATCATCAAGGTTTTTAGACCAAATGTACCGATACAGTATGCAATGTATCGATCATGCAGGCCATTTTCACAGTCCGAGCATTTTTGACTCATCCACCATTGATCCAAAACTCGATTTTAACTCATTTCTTTGTATCAAGAAAGACTAAAACACATATCAGATTATGAATTTAGACTTTTGAATTAATTATAACATTTTTTTTAAAGTCTAAATTGGATCAAAAAACTAGTTCAATATCACATGATCACCCTATTCCCTAACTTGTTAACCAATATCACCATCAGCCACCCTATTTGCCGAAAAATCATTTTAGCATTTAAACCAGGCACCTTATGCCAATCACATTGGTAGCAAGTTGCTCCCCATAGCCACCCTATAGCCACCATGTTGACGTCACCTTGTCCCCCTTAAGAAATGGCCAAAAACACCTTTGGCTCCAAAATGCTGGTATAAAGGGATCACTTCTATCTTAGCTGAAAAAAGGTTAGATTCTAGCTCATTCACACTTCGAAAACACATTGTCACACCAAGAAAACCAGAATCCCTTAGTTCTTCACCCACGACCCCAAAATAGCCCCAAAACACTCACTTTCAATCACAACACATTCTGAAAATCACCCTCATCCATACCAAAACCAAAACTTATTATTTTTCTCTTTTTCTTGCTTATTAACAACATGGAAAAGAGGGAAATTCAAGCCTTCTCTACTGCTCTAATTGTTTGGCCAAAAAATGAAGTGTTGTTGGTATAACTTCTTATCTTCTCACTTTCATTTTTTGTATTTCAGCATCTTCATCATTTTACTGAGCTCTCCATGTTTCCATCACCTTCTTAGGATTATCATGCATTTTTATGGCTTTTGGTTGTGGTAGTTTAGGATTTGGATACCTTAATGCCTTTTTGATGTGCAAAATACCTCATTTCATCCTTATTAGTTTGATATCTCTTTCTCATGCATTTTATACCATGTCCATGCAACTTGTTATCCTTAATCCATGTACGAATCATTAGCCTAACACATCTCAAAAATATTTACACATTAGTTTGCATGAATCATTGCCATTTTTAGCTACCATAACATTTTCGTGTCAAAGTGCATAACACTTTCTTTGTCTAGGCCATTAGTAAAATTAGCATCCTCATTCATGTTATGTGCCATCCCCTTGTATGTTTGTTGTCAAATGCATGTTTGATGGTTGAGAAAAACTGATTTTCAAAAGCCCCTAAGCCAAGCATGTTAACCTCAACCAATGAGGATGAGCATGGACTTAGCATTTTCCTTAAAGTTAGCAAAATACCTTAGGGAAAATTAAGTTTTCCAAATCTAGAATCTTGATTAAATGAGCCCGAATCTTTTGATTTTCCAACAAAAAAATGGTTTTGCACTCATTCTCGAAGTGTTCGTGCCTTGTTTTTGAGTCAAAACCTTGAGTGGTATGATTAACGGGCTGTTTCATTGTCCCAAACTACTCCGAGGCTATGCAAATGAGTTCGTGATGCTCATGCCATTCTTTCCCTCAAGTCATGGACATTTGAATGTTAATGACTAGAGTGTAGACCCATAAACATAAGGAAAACAAGAAATATCCCCTGCTTTGCTGTGTCCCCTACTGGCAGCACAACTGTTGCAAATTGAAAAATCACTTTAAAATCCTAAACGATTTTTTGTAAATTTTCTGATATTTTTCTATCGAAACATGTCAAATTATCTTTAAAATGATATCTTATTCACCCCTGTATCTTTCCGGATGAGAGAATTATAATTTCTTAAGTCTAAACTGTCCGAAACCTCTATAATCCAAACATGTATTCTAGTTGGGCCATTCAGGCCCACTAAATGATTTTTCCAAATTTTTCAAAGATGTTTCCTAAAGGTTCATGAAATTCCCTTTTCAGAAAGGTATTGTTTGCAATTTTTTGATAACAAATGAGTTCAGAATGATTTTTCAAATTTTAACACACCTTGTCCTTTGTATGCTCCGCCAGTAGCGAAATTGATCCAAACTTCAAAATTGATTCCCCTCTAGAAAGTGACCTTATAGGATAGTGGGAATATTTTTAGGATGACCCTCATCGAGTTATTTTAAAATAGTATCTTGTCCATCCTCTAAATCCTTCGAACCAATTTAGAATAAATTCGGAAAGCAAGATAGGGTGATGTTGTCCCCTATTTTCGGTTATGGTCAAAATTGAGTTGTTTTCTCGAATTTCATCTCGAGACACTCGAATGTATCCATACCAACCCGATCAGACTTGAGAACATGCTTTGGCCTCCTATAGGCTCATATCAAGGCACAAATACGTTTTACATCTTTACCATCCTCATTCACAACAATTTCTTTTACCAAAAGTTGCCAAAATGCTTACTCATTCCCTAAATTATAAGGTTTCGCTAAATTAAATTTTTCAACTTGACTTCTCTAAAAGTGTCAAATGTATCACCTTTTGGGATACTCTAACCCTACCTTTCTGAAGAAATACTCCAACACTATTTTTCAAAATTGTCGAGATTAAAAAAAACTTCTTTTGTCAAAATGATTTGTCATCCACGGGGATACTCCAACCCTATTTTTCAAAATTGTCAAGATAAAAAAAACTTCTTTTGTCAAAATGATTTGTCATCCTAAGGATACTCTAACCCCGACCTTCCGTAGGGATACTCTAACCTCGCTTTTCAAAATTGTCAAGATTAAAAGAAACCTTCTTTGTCAAAATTATTTGTTATCCATGGGGATACTCTAACCCTACCTTTTCAAAGGATACTCTAACCCTATTTTCAACTACAATTAATTTTTTCTCATTCTCTGACTTCTATGAATATGTCAAACAAATCTTGTTTAATCAAGAAACCCAAATGCATCTTAAAAATTGTTGATTCAGTTATTCCCAGATAATCGATGCCAATAAATTCCAATAGTCCACCCATTTTCTTTATCAATTCATTGAATGATCCATGTTATGTTACTTTATTTATTGCCTTACTAACATGATTTCTTTGTGATGATTATTTGCATTCATGCTTTCAAAATGCTTTAAATAAAATTAAAGGTAATGTTCTGTATGGGTATCTTTCCATTGTCCAAAGTGGAACATTCCATTTTCAAAGTAAAATCTAGAGGTCATTTTTGTCAAAAATCTCTATATTACCATTTCTCTGGGCCGTATATGAGATGAAATCTTTTTCATCAAAACCTAGATTATTTCTATGAGATTCATGCATTAAAAGGGGTTATATCAAAATAATGATAAGTGAAGATTGAAAGAATCAAAACTGAGATAAGGCATAGCTAGTAAGGTACCGATTTCGGGCATCATGAAGAGGTTTGTACCTCATCGCACGTAACCAACTCCTAAACCCAAATAGTGAATCTTGGCACTACTTAGACCATGAGATCGATGTTTTGAGTTTTGTAACTCCAAACATAGGTTTCAATAGGCATCCGATCATGCCTAGCCCGAAATGATCGGTGGTGACTCTAAGCTTTGACCATTTTGCAATGGTCATTCAAGACCAGTAAGATGAGTGATTCATCTTATGGTCCCCTTCACTGTACCACAAGTCGAGAATCCGTACATTCTTATTTTTATCACATCGCCAAAGGAAAAGTCTTGATCAAAAAGACATTCGAAGTTAGAAAAATATTTTAAATCTTACACACTCGTAGATCTACAAGGATCCACCCTGGGGTTCATTATAGCAAGGCCCAATCAGGTATATGCTTATATCAATTGAGGAAAGCCCAGGCTAAATTTGACCATGTCTGAATCTTTATGGTTAGGCTATCCTAAAAATAGTGAATTAGCAGCTTTTCATCTTCTCATATCTAGCCATCTTGCAGCAGTACATATGAAGGTGAGTAGTGGGGTCTGTAGTTGTCGCAACGTACCCCAAGATGGACCCTCGTAGATCTGAGAGTGCGCATGACTTAAAATATTTTCCTGACTTGGAAATGTCTTGTTGATTAAGACTATTCTTTGGCAGTGTGATGAGAATGAGAATATACGGATTCTTGACTTATGTTACAGTGAGGGGGACCATAAGATGAATCACTCATCTTATTGGTCTCGTATGACCATCAAGAAATGGCTAACACTTGGACTCACCACCGATCATTTCAGGCTAGGCATGTTCGGATGCCTATTGAAACCTATGTTTTGAGTTAGAAACTCAAAACATCGATCTCATGGTCTACGTAATGCAAAGATTCACCGTTTGGGTTCAGGAGTTGGTTACGTGTGATGACGTACGAACCTCTTCACAACACCCGAAATCGGTACCTTACTAACTATGTTTTTCTCAGTTTCGATTCTTTCGATCTTAACATATCACTATTTCGATACGACCCTCGTTGAATACATTAGTCTTATAGAAATAATCCAGGTTTTGATGAAAAAGATTTAATCTCATATACGCTTCGAAGAGATGGGGAATATAGAGATTTTCAATAAAAATGACCTTTGCATTTTACTTTGAAAAAGGAATATTCCACCTCAGGCACTGGAGAGATACCCACGTGGAATATTACCTTTAATTTCATTTGGAAACATTTTGAAAACGTGAATGCAAATAATCATCACAAAGAAATCATGTTAGTAAGATAATAAATGAAATAACATAACATAGATCATTCAATGCAATGATAAAGAAAATGGGTGGACTATTAGAATTTATCTCGCTATTGACATCGATTATCTAGGAATAATCGAATCAACAATTTTCGAGATGCATCTAGATTTCTTGATTAAACAAGGTTTGTTTGACATATTCGAGGAAATTTGAACAAAGAATAACTGATTTGTAGTTGAACGATAGGGTTGGAGTGTCCCCTCAGAAAGATAGGGTTGGAGTATTCCCGTGAATGGAAAAATAGTTTTTTGACAAAGGAAGATTTTTGAATCTTGACAATTTTTAAGAAACGGGGTTAGAGTATCCCCTTAGAAGGACGGGGTTAGAGTATCCCCGTGGATGACATGATTTAGAAAATGGGTGAGCTTTCGACAATTTTTGGCAAAAAGATTTATTGTGAATGAGGATTATAAAGATGTAAAATATGTTTGTGCCTTGATATGAGATTGTGGGAGGTTAGGGTATGCTCTTGAGTCTGATCGGGATGACAAGGAGACATTCGAATGTCTCGAGACAAAACTCAGGAAAACATCTTAATTTTGACCAAAATCGAAAACAGGGGACAGCATCGTGCTATCTTGCTTCCCGAATTTATTCTAA
>JAQSVH010185899.1:7671-18638 GCA_029448705.1 Adansonia digitata | reverse complement strand
GTTTCTGCAACTCCACCTAATCCTTCTGCAACTTGAAATCCCCAAACTGCTTATTGCTACAAGCGATTTTGGTGATAGGAGTAAGGGAAGAGGAAGAAAAGAAGATCTGGGCTCTCTTTGGTTCAGGCCTACAAGATCACAGAAACTCAAAAATGGTCTAAGATTTAAAATGGTTTTGTGGGCTTGGTCTTTCCTTGTTACATATTGGTATCCAAGTTCCACCGCCGCTTTTCTTTTCTTATTTATAATTTATGTATATACCAAATATTTAGTATATACATACATTGATTAAAAATTATTTAATTATTATTTTGAAATTTTTTTTGTATTTAATACATATTTTTTATATATATCATTTTATTAATTTTTAATAATATTAGTTAAAATTTTTATAATTTCTAATATATACGATCTTTTAAAAAAGTTTTACCAATGAGTGTTAAATATTTTTTTAAGATTGATTAAGATATTATTGAGAATTTTTTTCACACACTGTTAGTGGAGTTTTAGTAGGATGACCGACATATATCCCGGTTTTTATTTTTTTTATTTCTTTAAATATAATTTAAGAGATACGTGTCATCTCAATTACACTTTTGTAGAGCTTTTTAAATTTCATCGGCAATGTATCAAATAATTATTTTATGTTATTTATGATAATAATGATAATATTATTATATGAATGTAATAATTAATAATTTAATTTATTATTTTAAAGAAAAGATTAAATAAATTACTATAAAACGTCTTTTACAGTTTTCCAAAGAAGGAAAAAAAAGGGTTAAAAGCAAAGTTTTTATTTTGGTAAATGATGTAAACTCTGAGGCTAAATAAGTCTTTCAAGTGATTTGACGTAAGTTACAATTGCATTCCAACATGTATTCAACTTAGACAATAAAGAAAAACAAGTTTTATGTTATTTAAATTCAAGCGTGAATGTCAAAAATGGTAAATATACTTTTAACATCGAAGTAAAAAAAAGAAGGCTACTCACAGCAATCTTCTTACAGGTCACCAAGCAAAGTCCTGCAATCTCGACTAGCTCTTATTTGAACCTTCAACTACGCTGTAAGAGCATAGTCTCTGACCTCTCAATTCACTTGCAATTCAAGTTGGTAAGCTTTTGCGTCCTCTCTCCAGTCACCGCCAGCAAGTTGCCCTCTTCAATGTAAGCGTTTGTGCAGTCTTTCACTGGTGTCACTATATTGCTCCTGCGTCCCTGGATGTAGGTTCGCGATGGATGGTGGCAGCTAAGACTTGTCCATCTCATCAGACAATGTGGGCCTTGTTTGTTTCCCAGAGATGATTTGAGCTGCTAATTTAGCACATCAAGTTAAAGCACTCCGGTGCCTGCTCTCTTTACGCCGGATACGTGGTTGTCGACTTGGACGTTTAAGATCCACGCATGCTAGGTCTTTAAAAGCCGTAGGTATCAGGGTGTGATTGATTCAGGGATTTAAATAGCACCGCAGTGTGATGGCAGTCGCTATTTTATGATTCTAACTTATCCAATAGTTGATATTCATTTATTATTCGTATTTATAATATTCATTATATTAGTAATCATAATTGTTAAACTCTTCTAACAAACCTTCAGGAGAGGGTTAATCCCACTTCGAAGGCCATGGCTGCAATTAGTGAGGCCGTCACCATCAACGAAGACAAGAAGATTCAAACATAATAACAAGTCTCCCTTTCAATGCCAGGATGAAAATGATTCTTAACCTAATTATAAATATCCTATTTTTATAATAAAATTAAACAGTAAGTTCGCAACCTACGCATAAAAGCAAAGACAAATTTCCTAGATTAAGAGGACAGGTTTAAAAGGAACAGCTAGAGAGTTAGCAAAGTCCATGATGCCAGAATTCACATTAAGAGCCATCAACTGGATGGCATCAAGGCCGCGCTCTCTTGGTGCTGCAAGATGGGCATTTGTACTGCTTAATATGCTCTGCTCTTGCCGGTGTAATCTTAACACAGTTTCCATGGAACCATTTCTCGCAGACATCGCAGCAAATCCAGAATTCATCGGCTGCATAGTTCTCTCCACAAGCCCCGCATAATGTCTCTCCATGCTCCTCGTCTTCTACCTCTTCGACACCATCATCATCCTCATCCTTTGATGGCATTGCCTTTGAATGTTTGGGCTGAGATTCAGAGCCTCGCTGCATTTTTTTTCAAACATGAAGGGAAAAGAAAATCCAATTTATAAGATGCCCTCGAAATTGTAAGGTTATTTCTAATATTGTTTTGAATCTTCATTTTTCTTAGAATACCCATGCCAAACATTTATTCAGAGATGGTTAAAGAGATATGACCCTCTAAGGACTCTCCAAATACATTGAAAACTTAAAAAAAAAAAAACGAATAGACCCATATTCGACATTCGCACCCAAGTTTGAGCAACATAGGTTATTTCCCTCTTTCAAGTCAGCTATCAGCAGAAGCAAATCAACTTTGCAGAAAATATGAATGCAACGAGCCAAAATGCTAACGACTTAATTTGGTGATCTTTATGTCTGAAATAATTATATTTCCACCATGAGAGGTTTTACTATATCATAAAACCTTGTCGAGTTTTGAGAATAATATAACCTTTTAGGTCTCACCTTTAGATCACATTTACTGCAATAGCCATGCAAGAAAACTTTTCATACCTTCAAGTTTGATTTAGATTTGTTGCTGCTATGATTTGAAACCGACAATTTCTCCTTTGTCTGTTTCTTAGCTGCTCCGGTCACAACTTCGAATATTGTCGGAAGATCATTTATCGTATTGAAAAGGCGATTCCTGCATCACCATTAACCAATACAGTTACTGTTGAGGTAAAAAACGTAGCTTAAAATATATCATGCTTGCTAAGCCAAATGCAATCAAGTACACAGCATCCCAATTTAAGCAAGCTCAGTCATGCTCACTTTATGCTGAAGCCTAAATTTATGGATCAGAACAACTGTAGTTCCGATGACAAAGAAGACTTCAGGACTACGTTGAGACCTGGTTTTAGCATTTTTGCAGAAAAATTAAACTAGTCAATGAAAGAAATTTTCAAGGAAAAACTAATAAATAGGTATTTAAATCAAATTAGTTAATGGGGTTTCCCAAACTCAGTAGCAAAATTCCAGCCAAATTAAACAAGTTTCAATAATATACTAAACTTCTACTACAAAAAAGAGTATCCATTTACCCCAAAAAAAAAAAAAATCTCAACTGAGTTAGAAAGATGCCATGCGGAATTTTCATGATAGACACATAATAAGTACTATAAAAAAAAAATTAATAAATAACAAAACACCAAAACTGAAAGAGGCACAAGTCAATTTTTTTGGCTGAACTGAAGGATAAGTGAGCATGCCTATTAAGGAAAATAGCTTGTTTAGGCCTAGAATGTGTAAATACAGCCAAATCAGGAGATGACACTTTGTCAAGGAGTAAAATACCTATCAGCTTTATCGAATCCAAACCTAGCACCGAAATAGAAAGCCACGCAAAGTAACCACGCATCACTGTGTACAGCTACCAAAGATAACCAGTCCTTTTCTTGCATCCCATCTCTGGCAAAATTGATACCCAATACAGGCTCTGGAAGCTCCGGAGGCACCTCGTCAGTAGGTAAATTCACCTCCCACTGCTCACTGGGATATCCATAAAGGCAAAGATTCTCCTTTTCTAGAATAAAATATTGAGAATTTTAATTAACTCATTCCATTTTAATTTTCATGCATCTAAAACCGAACAAGGTAGAATGAGTAAAAACATGAAAAGGCAACTACAATGGTTTACTGCATTCACATTCATCAATTCGCATCTAAGTTACAATGAGTAAGTTTTTTGTCAGAATCAAAGCAATGTCAACAAACCATTAAGTATCAAATAACGAGTACAATCTTAAACTTGCCGGTTAATCCAAAAAAAATACCAAATAAAGAATAAATTTCTAAAGCCAACTTTTAAAAATGTATAGTTACTTTAAGAAAGAATAAGAGTCTACATTTGCAATCAACTACCCGAGGAACAACAACAATAATGATTATAATGTTGAAATTATTAAATCTACCTTACCTGAACATACATATCTCTAACTCAGCTCAAACTATTCATATTTTAAAAGGGAAAGTTCAATTTAAGTAGAAAATGGTAGCCCAATAATTGAATAGGTTTTTCTTCAGTGCATAAAGACAACAATAAAGCTATATAACCCTTAAATACCACTGCATGCACTATACTTCATTTCATTTATCCTAACTTTAAACTAATTCAATTACTGGGTCTGAATAATCTGTTCAATTTAAGCAACAAAAAGCCTTGAAAAAAAAAATTGTTGCTTCAATTCTCCAGCTAAATCATTTGGCCGATCAAACAAAACTGGGTTATAAAAATTCAACTATTAACTCTCCATTAAAAAAAAAGAAAAAAAAAATCCCAGTACCTGGATCACACTGCTGGTAAAACTCTTCCACATCTGCAACCACCAAGACACCCGAAAATTAAATTAAATAAAGATGAACTTTAAAAAGATAAGAAGAAGAAAAGGGTGGTTTAAGAAAGAGTAGTAATTTCTTTTTAAGTGAAACTTATTACCAGTAGTAAGGGCCTTAATCATGGCAGCTCGACGACCTTTGAAATCTCGAAAGACTTCTTCAACTGTACGTGGGTTATACGAAGCACCACTGTCCATAACCAAAAACTGATTCTTTTTCTTCCCTTTTTTCCTTCCCTCTTCCTCTTTCAAATAGAGTTTTTTATTTCGGAGAGCGAGGATCTAGAAGCAGAGAGAGAGAGAGAGAGAGAGAGAGAGAGAGGAAATGGAGGGAAACGAAAGATTTTGCGAAAAAAATGTTCGAGTGAGTAATTTGAGTGATCCTTCCCTTTCAGCCTTTGCCTCTCACAGAGTGGACCGGAGGGGAGAGAGAGAGAGAGAGAGAGAAGGGAAGGGAAGACAAGACAACGATGTGGGTGACTTCGGAATTAAGTGGATTTGATAAGCGAGGGAAGGGTCCGTGACCGTGAATAGACTTGTTAATTCGTCTATTTTAATGTATATTAATCATATTTAAATTATTAAATATTTATATAAATATTTATTATATTTATAATTTATATTATAAAAATTATATTATAATTATAATTTTTTATTTTTTTATATTTTATATAATATTTTAATTATTTTTATTTTATTAATTATATTATATTTAAAATTATCATATCTAACTCAAGACTTAAATTATTAATTCAAATAAAAAACATAAAAAATATATATAAATATTTTATATATAAATTATTTACATATTATAACTTACATAAATATAAAATATATAAAATATAATTATAATATAATAAAATATATAAATTCAATAAAAAATTACGAATTACCAAATTAAAAAGAAAAAAAAAAAACCACTTTTAGTGAAATCAAATCAAACCCACGACGTCGCAACTCACAAGAATGGACGATGTCCTTTCAACCCATTTAAATAACGAAGATGGCCGACAAAATTGTACTCAACTGATCAACTGGTTATGGATTGTGGCCCAATGGAGCTTCACTAATTCGATATCATACTATTAATAAAGCTATTGATTAAATTTAATATAATTAAATTAAATAATATTAATTTAATTAGTAAAATTTATACGATGAGTAAAGTAATTTATTGAATTTGGTGTCACACGTAATATTAACTTAATTAGTAAAAGAAAAAATTTGAATTAAATTATAATAAATTTATAAAATAAAACGTAAAAATATAATTTAATATAAAATTTAAATATTTTTTAATTAACTTTATTTTTAAAAAAATATTAAAAAAACTAGCAGCTAGTTAAATTTTAACTTCTTTCTTTTAAGTTCTTTTCTTTTTTTTTTTTTTTCTCTCACCGGATGTACCAAAATCTAGAATAAAAAGTGTTCATAGAGTTTAAAAACTCTAAGAATTTGATTCTTAATGTACAGCATTGTATTTGCAGCAGGATTACCTGATTAATAAACGTTCAACACAAGTTAACCATGGCAGTTGCAACCCGAAAGAGTTCAATCTGGTGTCGCATGACCATTGCTGATTTCATTACTTAGATAGGCACAAGCTAACGATTCATTCGTATTACCAACAAGCTGAAAACATTGATCACTGATGCAACGCCGGAAGTGGTGGAGAGAAGTAGAGGAAGACAGGGTACTCCTGGTGAGGTGGTGGTGGAGGTGATTGATACGTTATGTAAGATAAGGACTCAATTTATGCTTGTCGTGGTGGTGGCGGTGATGTTTGTTATGGTGATGTTTTGGTGGGGAAGGAGACACATTATTAAGAAGAGGTGGCGGCAGCGGAGATTTGTAGTTACTCACAGGATAAGGTGTTGGTGGAGGAGATGGGGTTGGTGACTTGTAATTGTAGATGAAAAGCGGAGGAGGAGACTTGTATTTGTATGGTGCGGGCAATGGGTGGCGAGGTGGGGATGGTGACTTGTATTTGTAGACGAATGGCGGAGGAGCCTTGCGAGTATAGCGAGGTGATGGGGATTTTATGCTTGTATGGCATTGGCAGCGGCAGCGGAGGAGGAGATTTGTAGGTGAGCCATAGGGCAGAGCTGCTAGAGGAAGATGTACCAATTACTAGAGACGTTGATGAGAGGAGAAGAGATAAGGAGCAATGAATCAAGGCCAAGAAATTCATTGCTAATGTGAGTAGCCCCTGTCAACGACCAATAGTTAAGATAGAAAGTCTGAGAAATTGATGGACCCTAATTGTGTAAACGAAAGGAAAAAAAATTATTAATTTATTCAAGCCGAATCAAACTAAATTAAATTATAAAATATTGAGCGATTCAATTCGAACCGAACCAAACAGGCTATCTAAACTTTGAATGAATTTAATAAAAGACCTTTTATTTTCTTTCAGCAGGTTGTGTGCACAAAAGACTGAGAACCGAAAAAGGTGGAGAACATGGGATGGCAATTAATAAATTTATTCTCTTACATGGGACTTCTTCCTTTACGTAGCGAGTGTCTAAGTTTGTACGTATTATTTGAATTCGAATTGATAATTGAATGTGAAATATATTTAATATGAATATATTTGATTTTAAAATTTTTTTATATATTTAATAGATTTTTAAAATATTATATTTTTATATTAATATTTAAATATATATTAAATATAAATATTTAAAAAAAATAAAATCAGTGTAACGTAAAGATGAGCCAATAGCTGAGGAAGTTATAATTCGAACTTGCGCATGGGTTTTTGTGATTCTGAAAAGGAAACGAAAGCCGGTAAAAAGGAAATTATTCTCTCAATTCTCATGCAAACTTTTACAGGGCACCTCGTATCATATGATACTGCTTATTGAATTGGGGCACTTCCCGTCCTTTTTTGCGGTGTAGTCGAAATCGGATTGGATTGATCGATTTAATTAATTAAATAAAAAATTAATATTATAATTAATTTGATATATTATATTAAATTTTTATTAATTGAATAAATAAAAAATTAATTTAATAGATAAAAAAGGATAAAAACCAAAAAATAGACTTAATATATTCTTTTTATTTTTTTTAATTTTTTAATAAAATTGATGAGATTTGAACTTTGAATTTTTGATTTTATATTAAAAATAATATCAATAAATTAAATACATTTATATTAATTATTTATTATATTTAATAATGATTTAATATTAAAATTATATTTAAATCAATTAATTAAATCAAAAACTAAAAGTCTAACTAATACAAGCTTCACTCCTTTTTTTTCCTTAACCTTACTTTTAAATTTCACAATATCATAAGAATACGATTAATTAGTGTCGATAAGCATTAAAAAAATATTATTACTTTAATAATCTCTGGATTTGCGGTCACTCAAGTCTCAAGCATTCGTTAATATATTTTAAAATCATATCTTTTAGAGAAAGCGGGGAGGGGGGTTATCCTCTTTAATCCTCAAATAATCCTAAAAGGATTCAGATTCATTGATCAAACTGCAGCAAATTTCAACAAGCTGGTCATTATTTTTGCTTCTGGCTGTTACGATATAGTTCTTTTTTCCTAAAATTTATATTAAACAAAATTATATAAATATTAATAAAATATATTTTTTTAATATTTTATTATTTTATAAATAATGATTTAACAGGTTTAGACTAATTTAGGTCTAGTCCAATTTGGACTTAATTAAAACATTTAAAAATTTTTCGGATCGTGACCTAACATTTCTATTCTTAACGCGAAGCAAGAATCATCTTTCGTTTGGATTGGTTTTTAGTATATTACAAAATAATCCTATCGAAATTATGCAAAAGGTTAAGTTACAAAAAAAAAAAAAAATTACAAAATAATCTCAAAATAGTAAGAAACTCTATCTCTCCTTGTAAAGTTCAGCCATCTCTTCTTCCTTCCTTTGGAGTTCATTTCTAGCACGAACCCTTTCGTGTGGATCATCTGAATTCAATAAAGCTCTCAATTTAGAGATTTCTTTTTCTAATCTATGAACCTAATATATGCACCAAAAAAACCATGCAAGATAAAAGTGTTAGTATTTAAATTCTGGGGAGAATAATCTTAGAGAGCCATATAGCAATGAAACTAGACCTTTCTATAAGGCCATCTTCTTTTGACATTGCCACCTATGCTTTTGCACCATATATTGTGCACTACGGTTTCCGATAATCCCAATTTCCGGGCTGCCTCCTTTCTTGGAAGATGAAAGTAATTAGCTAAATCTTTGAATGCCATCTCCTTTACCCTCTTTCTCTGGTGTTATTTTACCCATAATAAGAGAAATAACAAAGTTAGTGGCAAATGGAACACCCTAAACCCGAACTACTATTTAATAATAATAAATATTTTTTATTTAAATTTACTTATAAAAAATAATATTTTAATATGTAATAAATAATGGAATAAGGTTTTAGATAGAACTTATAAACCAATATGAGCCTAATCTAATTCTAGTTTGACAAAGAAAAATAAAAAATTTTGGCTACGGCTCAACTTGACTTAGGACAGATCTAGACCAAAGGCTCTAATTAATGAAAAAAAGAGGGGGCGCCTAATGGCAAACTTCTAGTTATGTTAGCCTCAAGTTGTGACTTGGGAGCCTTTAATGGTGGCACAACCTGTTCCGTAAGGGAGGTAGAAGACTTCTCTTTGTTGTTGCAGCTGGCTGCTTCATTAGACGCCGTCGCTACAGCCTGTTCTGCCAGGGAGCAAGGAGGCTTCTCCTGCATATTACCATTGTTGGCGGCGGCGTCATCCATCTGAATGTCCCCTGCCAAAAAAGTTTTAAAAAATTCATCCCCAAAATGTTGCCAATGCCACAAACCAGAGATATGACATGAGTTTATTTTACCTGGACTCAAGTGTGATTTGCAGTCTGATAAACAAGTATATTCAATTTTTTCTAAAATTTTCATGTATTTAAAAAAACTTCAAAGGATTATATCCTCATACTGAGGATATGTCTCGAACAAGGGTGCCGGACACAAATTATTGTATTTTGGCAAATGAAAAATTTTGAAGTCTATGGTTAAAACTACTCCACAATTTCACATATTTCATAGTTAGAAGGTACCTGGATGATCTGGTGACAAAGTTTTGTATATGTAATTCCCATCATTATGCAGATTTTCATGCCAATCAAACCCTACGAATAGGGCTTCAAAGAAAGCTGAATTTGGATCTTTGATCATGGTATATCCCTCTTGCTTTCGCTTCATGCAATATTGACTCAAAAACTGCTTCACCTCCTCAAAGCTTTTTTCATAGAAACTATATAAAAATCAGAATGGGTTTGGCAAGTTATAACAAAATCCTCGAAGATTCTAACCAAGTTGTAATCAATCAAATAAGAAAACAATTAAAGAAGAACATTAAGAAAACTTACTCGAACATTTGATGAGATACTGCTCTGCTACTTTGTTGTACATCAAGAATAGCATGAAAGAAAACTCCAACTAATCTTCCATGTATCTGAAGTTTCATTACAAATCGACCTACTATGATAAAAAAAGAAGGATTATTATCGAAAAGACGACCTAATATTAAGTACTAACATTAGTTGATGCTAAAAAATATAGCATGAAACCCACCCTCAATATGAACGATTTCTCTCAATATTTCGCAATAACTACAACCGAATTGGACTTGTAGAAGTTGCCTTGAATTCAGATTGTCTAGACCTTGTTTTCCCAAGTTTGTCTTTCTTTGATTACTGGTTTCGCCATTGGATTCATTACAGATAACTATGTCGTCAAGAGCAGGGATCTCCTTCAGGTTATTTAAACTTTCATTTCCCAAGTTTGTTTCTATTTGATTAGTCGTTTCCCGATTAATCCCCAAAGGATTCGCTGGAGAATACTGCAAATCATACTCATTTTGTAAATCCCAAAACCCCAGAGCCTCTGATGAACCAATATCCATGGCAATGGCATCCTCGCTTTTTTGACCAGACTGAGGAATTAAAGGAAAGTCCAAAGGAAGAGAAGGGTTCGGATTGCTCAAGATGTTCATAAATTCATCTGTATATGGGGAATTACAAGGATCATCGAGAACGGGAACAATAAAATTTGGATCCGCCATGACCTGAAGAATTGAAGAAAGTGTTAAAATCTCAGTCTTTCCTTGGAGGAAGGTGGGACCTTTTGACCTTTGCAGTTTGGCCTTCGTTGGTGGTGGCGCCCGAATGGATGTGCCACCGTGTGAGAGGGAGAGTGCTTCCTCAAGAGAAACAGCCTAAAATTGAAAACTGACAACCGTAGTTTCAAATTGTATATGTTTTATTAAGTTATAATCAAAGTACAAAAATCAATTGGAAAGGGCGCGAGTTAGCAGTTAAGGACCGTTGTAAAAACAAGGAGACGGCTGGTTGCTGGGGAGCTTTGATGTTGTGGGCTTGCAACCTACCCAAGAATACAATGGACGGGGATTTGAGGTTCACCAAGCCCGATCAAAGTGTGCTTATTTCTTA
>JAQSVH010185829.1:0-15067 GCA_029448705.1 Adansonia digitata | reverse complement strand
AAAAAATGATGGGGAACTAATCTGTACTCCTTTGAATGCCTCTAGTGTTGTCTCAAATGATTATCTTTAATGCTCTAGATGTTGGCCTGATAAAATTAAGTGTCTATGATTGCTCGTCTTTAGCTGTTGCTAAGAATTAGGAATAGGACGAAGACAAATAAATACTATTTTTCTAGGATAGATTGATGCCTTTTTGGTGTCTAAAAAAATAAATCTAATTAATGTTTCATCATGATGGGTACAATTTATTGGCAGTGGTTTCATAGATAAAAAAAGTTTTAATAAGTACTTGTAAGGTTTAACCTCTTTACCAGCCTTTAGGGTTTTTAAAGTTTGACCCATTAGATGGGCACCAATTATGTGTACTTTGACTTGATAAGTGCTTAGTTCTTTATAAACTGACTCAACAGGCATCCAACTCTTTGTGGACTTACTAAAAAAGTACCTAGCTCTTTTTCAATAGACTCGATTGGTGCTTAGCTTTTTGTAGATTGACTTGACAAGCATCTAGCTTTTTGTGGACTAACTCGATAGGTGCCTAGGTTTTTATGGATAAACTTGATTGGTGCCAACTCTTTATGGACAGACTCAATGATCATCAAGCTTTTTGTTGACTGACTTGACAAATGCCTAGCTCTTTGTGGATAAACTCGATAGGCATCTAGCTCTTTGTGGGTTGACTTGATAGGTGCCCAGCTTTTTATGGATAGACTCAGTTGGTGTCTAGCTTTTTGCAGACAGACTCAACAGCTGTTTTCATTTATCAAGCATTATTAACTAAATGATAAACATGATGCAATACAAATTGTAGGAGTGACAAAAGAAATTGATAAAAAAGAAGTAATTATATTTCTTTCAAAAAAGAGAAGAGCGTAATTGATGAAAAATTTTAAGATATACAAAAAAAGTTAATGATAGATTTTTTTAGGTAATTGGTGCCCTTTAATGCTAATGACATGAATTCATTGTTGAGCACTTTCTTAGAATTTTCTTAAATGATCAACCTTTCTAGTATTGGTTGATCTTTGAGGAACCTCTTAGATCGCCCTATGATGTGGTGGTTTAATGAGCTTAGGTGGACACTACTTTTTCTTTTCAGGTTCGATCAGGAGTGGAGTTTGGTAGGCTAGGTTAGGGTAAGATAGAAAGGTTAGGTCATGATTTAATATTTTGGTCATGGCATGGTGGATAAATTAAGTTGATGTTGGTCTAGGTTCAGTTAAGTTTGAGTAAAGGTAAACTTTGGTTATTTAAGCCACTTTTTTGTGTTTTCAACTTAGGTTGGTTTATTTACCTAGACAACGTTTTTGGGTTTTCATTGAGGGTTTTTTTTTTCTTTTAGGACCACAGGATGCCTTTTTGGGTTTTCATTCCAAAATCCTTATAAGGCATAGTATTTATTGACAAAATTAGAGTTGATAAAGTTGAGTAGGTCACTGCCATCCTTCTCGGTTAGAATCAAGGCTCTACCGAAAAAGCTTATTTCACTATACAGGGTTTTCCCTACTTTAAGGTCTATTTTCCTTAAGTATCTTTATGGATTGGGAGAATCATTTTAAGCACTAAGTCTCCTTCTATAAACTGATAAGGATAGACCTTTTAAAGTGAACTTTAGCTTTATGCATGTATTAGATTTCAAAAATCATCAAAGCACAAAGATCAACACAACAGAATTATTAAACATACTAGCAACCTAACTTCTCTATCAATCTTTAGAAGGGACTTACATATAGTAAATAATAAAAATTTAATTCAAGATTTAAATAACCATATAAGCAAAAGTTAGCTTAAGTTTAGATGTTGAAATCTAAACAATATAGCACCAAGAAAATAGTTTCTTGAAAGAATCTTAAAGATCACAAGTATCACATGTGTCCTTCCTCTAATGATTATCCAGATAGGTAGTTGTTAAAACCTTCTTGAGACCTAATGGTTCTTTAGTGCTAGCTGAAAAGGTTGTTAACCCTCAACCAAAAGGCGACTTTAAATCTTGAATCAATCAAAAACCAAGAAGAGAGAGTGAGGGAAACTTTTGCTAACCACAATAACTTTTAGGGGGTTATGCAATCTCTGGGTTTTGTGTAAGTAGGAAATTATTTGAGAAAATTATCTTTTATCTAATAAAATATTCTCTTAAGATATTCAATAGCCTCCTATCTCAAAATTAGGTTAAAGCTTTCTTAAAAGCCTTTAGGCCATCATATCTATATATACTAGCTTAATTCTACTTCTAGTTGGATTTAGAATAAGATGGTTTTGACCTAGTTAAAACTCCAAAAACAAGTTGAACTAATTTTCCTTGTTTTTGGTTAATTAAATGGTCAGCCAACTCTCCCATGCCATAAGCAAAAGAAATAAGCCCAACAAGCTTGGACACTTTAGGGTTTGGCATAGTATAAGGTAATTAGGCTTGGTTTGTGTTTCCATGAAGTTAATCCAATTAATTTAATTTTATTTATTTAAATAAACAAACAATATTTATTTAATAAATATAATTATCAAATAATTATAAAATATTAAATACATAATTTGGAAACATAAATTGGCTAGTATGCACACGTCCTTATAGATTTTATCACTATAAAATCTTTAATTCAATTAACACTTTTTTTACTTAATTTTAATATTATAATAATATTAGAAGGATAATAAATCATGAGATAGGAAATTTGAATCTCAATCAAATTTTGAGTATAGATGAAATTCTATTTGAACTAGAACTAGTGTTTATCCACCTTTACAATTTATGTCTTATATTAGACATTGTTTTAATAAGAAAACCTTATTATTAATGTCTTAATTAGACAATAAAATCTAGATTTCATAGATCTAATTTTGTCTTAAATAATTAAACTTATTCAATTAAGTCCTTCATTCAAATTACATTTTATTTAATTAAGTCATATTAATTAAATCCTAGATTTAATCCAATAGAACTACCATATTGTATGTGACGCTTAGGTTCCCAGCATCTTAGCAATGAACATAAGTAATCTTATTTATCATGTTCATAGATTAAGAGTAGGATCTAGTAACCCATCATGACCACATAAATGTTAAAAAGTTAATGTGACCTTTATAGAAAGCTTTTAGTAGCCAGCTTTTCAATGTGATATGGTCCATTCACCATATGTCCTAAATTGTTGAGAATGGTGTAGTGTGTAGACACTTAATTTCATCCAGGCCTTTTTTCTGACAGTCTTAAATATCCAATATTAAGAACTTAGCGTCTGGCTTGGTAGAGGTCGACCTCTAAGCAAATTAGGTGTTTCTAAGACCAATTTAGTCATATTTGTTTGGTCATGTATGCACATGGCAAAAAGTGCAGATTTGAGAGTTATAAAATATAGATCTTGACAAGATAGATGAATATTCAAGAGAAAAATTAGTCTTTAAATATTTTCTTAAAATTTTGAAATTTATCTTTCCAAATAATATCACAATCAAGTTTTCTATTTTTAAGGATCTTTCAAATTTTTTGTGAAATTTTGAGAGTGGATTTGTTGTATATTTTTATCAATGTTTACGTTGTATTAATACCAAAAAATTGGTGTTTAACTTTATCCTTGTCAAATTTTGAAATTCACTTCTGTAGATGACATCATGACCAAATTTTTTATTTTTAGGGTTTTTGGAGTTTTTTCGTAAAAATTGACAAGTCGATCGTCGTATATTTTTTCCAACACTTGTATAGTATTTATGTCGATGCTCATTTTGCAAAATCCATAAATATTCAAGAAAAAATATGTATCATCATTTTATACCATAAGGTGCCAAGTTGTCTATTTTAATATTTAATTTTGAATTTTTCATAGTATCGTAAATATTCTGCTGATGAAATTTCTTGATAAAATTTGTTATGGATATCATATGTTCATCGTTATTATTTTATAAATTAATGTAAATTAATATTTTGAATAATATGTTAAATTTAATTCATTTTTGTAAATATTTGAGAGTGTTTTTAGAATATTCTCGATTTTAAAATTCAAATATTTCTTACCTATAAAATTTTCTTGTAAATTTTTTCAAAGTTTAAAATTTCAAAAATTTTCACATATTTTAATAAAATATCTTGATTTTTTAAAATTTTGATTCATTTTTATCAAATATAATTTTCCTCCAAAAAGGTTTTGGCTCATATATTGTTACAAGTTTGGAACTTTTAATTAATCTTTTCTCTCTCCAAAAAATTATTTTAATTCTTTTAGGCTAAAAATTTTCATATGAATGTTTAATTAAGTCTCTAACGAGATTAAATTCGCAATTGAACTTATCATGTGAAATTTTATTTCTTGAGTTTAGGGTTACACTTCATGTTTTTGCATAACATTTGCAATAAAATATTATTCTTTCCTATATTTTCAAAACTCTGTACATTAATTTTAATTTTAATTTAATTTCATAAATTGATAGTTTAATTATACAAGAATTTTATAATCAAAAGTTAATATCATCAAAAATATCATGAAGCCTAGCATTAGCCCACATGGCTTATCCTTTTAGATTGTTAACTAATATTTATTATGCAATAAAAAATAATAAATAAAAAATAACAATAACTTTGAGCCAAAGGGTTTCATCCCAGCCAAAGGGGAAGGATACTTTAAGTTGAACCTAATGGTTTTCCATGCAAAAATTATCTAAGCAACTTAAGAAAAAAATCAAGTTTTCCAGAATTTCAAGGTTTAAACACCTAGAAAATTCTTAGTTTTTGTTCATTTCATTCAAATTTTTTCCTTTTAGTGAGCCAAAGTCATGCTTAGGCTCATGAATTTGATCCATGTTGAAAGGCAATGCAAGATGGCTATGAATAATTTTCTTTGATTTAATTGATATGTTCAATTTTTCTTAACAATAGTTTTTTTAATGAAATATGTTTCTGTTGATATGATGATTTTGTCATATATTTATATGTTCAGACTGATTCTATTTTCCTTGGTATTTTCATGTTAATATATTGATAAAACATGTTTATATGTTATTTTCAAGACTTTTCACATGATGATGTTGATTTAAGCTTGGTAGGATTTATGGTTGTTGTGTTGGAAAATTTTAATGGATATGTATTTTTGGTATGGGCCAAAATACATGGTGGCCTTGATTTAATTTTATTTTCTATTTTTACCATAATTTGTGATTTTTGGAAGTTGTAGGGACTACAAAATTATTTTTTAAAATTGTTAAATGCTTTGATAGATAGTTCCAAGCTTGGCTGTATGTGTACAAGTGTGATTTGGTGAATTTTTGATGATTTTGGTGTTATTTTTAAATATTAGAAATATAGGGACTACATTGTAAAACTAAAAAATTATTCCTAGGCTTTCCATGCTTGGCCGAGACCTTCATATACCTTTATGGGTGTGTTTCATGCATTTTTATTATGTTGAAATACACATTTTACCAATTGAGGACTTTTTCTAATTTTGGAAAGATTAGAGACTAATTTGCAAAACTCAAAAAAATTACTTCAAAGCCATAAGTGATTGGCCGAATGGTTTTTATGATTTTTTACCTGATTTCCATGATTTTTTATAACATATTTTATGTTCAATTATGAGTTTATTTTATGTAAGTATGTAAGGACTTATTGCAAAGTTTGTAAAGTTTAGAGTCCATTAAAAAAACCTTGTGTTTAAGGTCAACATGATCTTTTCCCAGACCAAATTACCCATTTAGGGTATTTTGGTCATTTTAGGAACATTTATTGCATTTTTAATCATTTTAGGCTTTAAGTAAAATTTTGAAAAATTTAGGGGCTTAATTATAATTTTTGCATTTTAGGTCACCTTTAATATTCTAATTACCCATTTAAGGAGAAATTGTCATCTCGTATCATTTTGATGTCTTTTAAGGTTACCAAGATGCTTTCAGGACAAAATTAGTCACTAAAGGCATTTTAATAATCTTCTTAGAACCTAATCCCATGTCATCATCGAGATTCTTTCATGGCAAAGGTGTGCATTAGGGTTAGGTTCATCTTTTATGATCATTTTGAAGTCTTTTAGGGTACCTAGATACTTATATGTCAAAGGTACACCTTAGGGATATTTTAATAATTTACCATAGATTTGAGTCCTTTATAATCATCGGGATACTTCTAGGTTGAAGGTGCATAATAGGAATAGGTTCATCATTATAAAGTCATCAAGTCCTTTATGATTATCCAAATACCTTAGCATCGAAGGTAAATTTTAGAGACATTTTAGTTATTTAATATGAATCTAAGTCCCTTAAGGTCATTGAGATGCTTTCATGATGAAATTGTACTTTAGAGGATATGTTGGTCATTTTGTCCAAAGTTGGATCCTCAAAGTCAAGTTTAGTACTTTTCATCTAAATCAAGTTTTAGGGTAATTTTTATTTTATTAACATTAATATTTTTAATAAAATCAGATATTTCTAAAAATTAAGGCAATGTCTTCAAGTTAAAATAGTACATTGAATTTCTCCAGAATATGAGGGGGATATCTTTTTTTCAAATGAAAATCAAGATTTTTCAAGTTTTGTAAAAATAAAATCTTTTGCATTCCTCCAGCTCTCCAGTGGGGTATGAATGATATTTTGATTTTAAAAACCTTTCGTATTCCTTTGTCTTTCTAGTAAGGTATGAAAGAGAATGATAAAAACTTTTTTGTTCATTTAGCGCCTTGGTAGGGTGCAAAAAATGTTAAAAACCTAATTTTCTCTGAAGGAATAATAAATTTATTTAACAATTTGGAAAATTTTGGAATATAGGAATCATAATTAAATATCAATATGGAAACCAAATAAAAATCCAAATTTAAGTTAACTCGTAATTAATAAGGTACTAATTTTCAAGCATTATGAGAGGGATCGATTCTTACTTGTGATTGTAATCGACTCTCAGACCCTTTCATATGATCTCTGGTATATCACAAACCTCGAAGTTTGTTTTTAAAGGTTTCGTAACCCTCAAAATGCAAACTCCAATTGGTGACTAATTTCATCTAGCCAAAATAGAATGGCAATGACTCAAAAATAAATGGTCATTTCATGATGACCATTAAGGGTTAAGTTAAGTGAATGATCTATCTTGACAATTTAGTCTCCAAATGTAAAAATTGAAATAAGAAAAATAATAATGATATATGGCCCTAAAATAAAAAAAAATGATATATTAATGTATAGAGGAATGGGGGGTACTCTTTTCTTTTAAGTTAAGCTGGTTAGGATTTGTGTCTAGGCCATGTTACGACTCTACCTAAACCTTATCCATATTAGTTCTTACAACTCATGGTTACTATTCATGGATCTAGGAGGAACTATTCCTTATAATCCATTTATGCTCTGACAAGAGACTTTGATCCAATAGCCATAGTTAAGAACACTCGAAATATGTCCCAATGTCACATGGAATGATGAATCCACTTTGGATCACACATTCATCTAATGATTCATGCTATACCCAAAACCACTCTACCATAAGCATCCATCTATTACGGACTCATTTGTAATGGAATCAAAGTATAACACTCCTCGTATGAGATAACTTGGTATCACAAGTTTGAGGACTATTATACATGACTAGCACCTGATAACACATTCCATAGACACTTAAGTGACTTATACCAAATGGAGTTCTCATTTGGGCCAAGTTCAGTGAACTTGTTTCCACAAAACAAGCACCTATATGCTATCCCCAAGTATTTAAGCATCCCATGCATGGAGGCTTAGCATATGTTAGTCTTTGTGTATTGTCAATGCCTCATCTTGACAATATGATCACTAGAAACCTTTTCAGAAACACAATTTTGATGTATAAAGATCTCATAATTGTAATTGATTAATAACTTTGCAAGGCCATTGCATTTTAAAGGTTTTAGCCATTTAATGTTTGCATTAATGTCATCACGACAATAACATGAAGGGACACCTATATTACTTTAACTTAGTAACTTGTATGTAATTATTTGATTAGGTATCCTATATCCTAATCTAATTGGTTCAAGGGCAAATACCAACACCTTTTTGTTACAGGCTTATATCATACGCTTTTGGTAAGTTACCCATGATTGATAACTTTCACTTTTTTTCATCAATGAGATTAAGTTGCTCATATCAGTCCTTAACGTATTTAGCTTCATCAAGCTATAATTCCAGTAAAACCCTGAATGAAGGGATCTTAACCTTAATGGGTAGAACATCTTTTATCCTGTACATTATAGATAGAAAAGTAGCACTTGTAGAAGTTTAAACCATTGTGCGATAGGCATATACTTTTCATGCTAGTTTTTGTATGTTTCAGCCATTTTCTTAATCCTATTCTTGACTATATTCTTAATGTTTTGGTTGGCTACTTTAACTACCTTATTCAATTTTGGGTAGTATGACATTGAGTTATAATGCTGAATTTTGAGCTAAGAACAAATTGCCTACATCATCTTTTTCTTTAACATAAGTGCATTTTCTGTGATTATGCATTCAGGGAACCTATATCATTAGTTGATGCCCCACTTCACAAATTTAACTATAACAAACTTGCTGACATTGGCATATGAACCTGCTTCTACCCATTTGGCAAAATAATCTATTGCAACTAGAATGTATCAATGCCCATTGGAAGAATTAGGAATGATAGGTCCGATCATATCCATGTCTCATATAAAGAAAGGCCATAAGGCTGTCATGACATATAGAGGTGATGGTGGGACATGAATTTTTTCTTTGCAAATTTAGGACTCGTGGCATTTTAGGCATAGTCAATGTAGTTTGTTTCAAAAGTCCACCAATAATAGCCAGATCTCATGATTTCCTTTGCCATTGGATGTTCATTGACATGCATACTATTGATTCCTTCATAGACTTCTCCTAGGGTTCTTTTAGCTTTAAAAGCTTTCATACACCGGAGTAATACTTGATCCCAACTTTTCCTTTACAAAATCCAACTATCTAGAATAAAGCTTGTATCCATTTTTTATATCGTTCTTTTATCAGTTCGATAGCATGCTTGAGATACTATTGGTCCCTAATGTATGTGTGGATATCATGATACTATCGTAATCCATCTCTTTTCTCCTTTAGGTTTTGGCAATATGTTGAGGCTTCATGGATGCTTATTTGAAAGGCATGACCTCTGACTTTTGATTTATTTTGAACATTATTGCTAAGGTTGTGAAGGTATTGGTCATTTGGTTCTCCTCTTTAGGTAGATGATAGAAGTAAATTTTATCAAATTCTTGTCTTAGCTTAGAGATTTGCTTCCCATATTGGATTAGCTTAGAATCTGGAGTCTTCCATTCTTTTCGAAGCTGATGATTACTAGGGCTGAATCCGTAAAAACTTGTAGAGTCTTAATACCTCTTTTGATGGCAACTTAGAGTCCCATGACATAACCATCATATTTGGCTATATTATTGGTACAGTCAAAGTTCAGTTTAGTAGTGAAGGGGTAGTAGTTTCCATCTAGTGAGGTCAGCCTTACTTGATTCCATACCCCAAAGCATTTGAAGCTCTATCAAAGTACATTTTCCAAAACTATCAAGAGTCAAAGGCATCTTTTTTTTTTGGATATACATATCAAGTCTTCATCCAAGAACTTCAAATATAGTGGTTCATAATTAATCGTTGCTCGACTTACCAAGGGTTCGGCTATCGCATTACCCTTGGTGGCTTTTTGGTTCATGTAAGCAACATCATACTCAAAGAATAGGACTTGCCATATAGCTAATCTTCATGACAAGGTAAGGGCCTTATATAAATATTTGATGGGATTAAGTTTGGCAATTAGCCATGTACTATGGTATAGCATGCATTACTTTAACCTCTTAGCTACCCAAGCCAGAGCATAACATAGTTTCTCAATTGCTAAGCTATTGTCTTCACATGCTATGAACTGTTTGCTTAGATAGTAGATAACCTATCCTCTCTTACCTGAGTCATCATGTTGGCCTAATACTCAGCCTATAAACTTGCCAAAAACTAGTAGGTATAAGATTAAAGGTCGACTAGGCACTAGTGGTACAAGTACTTTTGAGTTAGGTAGTATTTGACTTTATCAAAGGCTTTTTGGCACTTTTTGTTCCATTCTTCAACATTTTTCTTTTAAGTACAAGGCTATAATAGATTTTGAATGGCCTTGACTTTGTCAAGGTCAACCTCTATTCCTCTTTTACCCACAATAAAGCTTAATAGCTTACCGGAAGTGATGTCAAATGTACATTTACTTAGGTTTAGCTTGAGCTGGTATTTAAGTAATTGTTTGAAGAGTTTCAAAGATTGGTAACATGTTCACTCTCTTTTAAAGCAATCATGTTACACATATAAACCTCTATCTTCTATGCATGAGGTTAAAAAATAGTGTCACCATAACCTTTTGATAATTTGCCCTAGTATTCTTGAGTTTAAAAGGCATAACTTTCTGGCTAAAAGTATCCTACATGGTCATGATGGTGGTTTTCTCTATGTCCTTGGGTTCCATCTAATCAATTGTAGCCTGAAAATTCATCCACCAAGGAAAACGATGAATTTTTGGCAGTGCTGTCTACCAGAGTGTTGATATGAAGTAAATTGAAGTTACTTTTTGACTAACCCATTTCAAATCTCTATGGTCTACACATATCCATACTTTGCCATCCTTTTCAGGGATTAAGACTATGTTAGCTACCCATTCAGGATACTTAACAACCTCGAGGAATCTTGCCTCAAATTACTTCACTTCCTCTTTGATTTTTAGAAGCATCATCAGTTTCATTCTTGTAAGCTTTTGTTGAATAGGCTTATATTTGAGTTTTAAGGGAAGTTTATAAACCATTATATTAGTGTCCAATCCATGCAGTCCTGGTAAGAGTAGGCAAACACCTCTATGTATTTTTTTAGAAGGTTGATCAATTTGATTTTGGTGGAAAGGTTTAATAATGTTCCAATCTTGGCTTCTTTTTGTTTGTCTCCTTTTCTAGATTTATGATTTCAATAGGTTCCTTATGGGGCAATATCTATTTCTCTTCTTATTTGGTTACCCATAATAAATCTGGTGACACAAGTTTTCTTTAGAATCCCTCTCAGATTCAACCTCGCAGGCGTAGATTGAAATTAATTTTTAATATTTTGGCAAGAATGTTCATATCATTTTCATCTGGATCTTTAAGAATATAAAAAAAAATAGTGCAAAAATATTTAAAAAAAGTCTAAGAGTTGAGCATAAGCATATAGGTTTGTTTTGTAGCATTGCTTTGAATTAGATTTAAATAGTACAAGAATTTTTGTTTTAGTCTAAACGCTTGGAATTAATCTTGGAGCATATAAACTAATCTTAATGTCCATTGTTGATGGCATTAATGGATCCTTTAATCCTTTCTGTAGAATGATCATTACATTACTGGAGCTAGGCTTGTTTCCCTTATCTGGGTTAATATGTCCTCCTAAATAGAAGCTTTTTTGTATCGATGGGAACATCATGTGTTCCTATCTCAAGTCTTTACCTAACAGATGAACTATCCTTTCTGCATGGTTTTGTTAGGCTTGATTTCTTTGGTGTTGCACTTTGGCTTGAAACCCATACCTCTCTTGTTAATTTAATTGACAACTTTGAGAGCTCTAGCAATTCCTTGAAGGCATTTTCCAAGTCTTTTTTCAACTTGAGCACCTTTCTCAATAGTCAACTTAAGATCCACATGATTACTCCTCAATAGATGAGGCTTAACCATTGATAAAACCTTAACAAAAATGGCATTGACGAACTTGAAGGACCAAAAAGAGGATTTTAAACCATCTTCATTAGGTTTAATATATAGGGTATCAATTAAGGTATTAGCAACAATGCCTTTTTGCTCTCTAATATTGACAACTTTGTTTCCAATGACAAATTTAAATTTTTGATGCAATGATGATGGTTTTGCCCTTGCAAAATGGATCCAAGTTCTTCCCAACAGGCAATTATATGATAAAGCAATGTCCATCACATGAAAATCTACTTCATAGGTGCATGGGCCAATTTGGAGTAAGATGGTGAGGTTTTCTATGACCTCTTTATAGATTTCGTTAAATGCTCGCACGACTGTGCGACTACGCTTAACATGAGATGCATCAATGGGAAGTTTGTTCAAGCATGATACTGGCATGACATTCAGTGTTGAGCTGTTATCGATAAAAACCTTTAGTAATTTGTTACCCTTAGAGTACGTAGCGATGTGGTGTGTCTTGTAGTTTCCCCTTCCTCCATAAGGGATCTTGTCATCACTGAAGGAGATGTAATTGTCGGCAGTGATATTGCTTACTAATCGGTCCAACTTGCTAATGGGATATCATGAGGCACATATGCTTTATTTAGGACTTTCAAAAGGGCATTCTTACGTGCTTTAAACTTACTAGCAATGAAAGTATTGATATTTTCACTAACTGCTTGTACAACTAGTTAACAATATTGTATTCACTATGTTTAATGAACTTAAGGAATTCTGTAGCTTTTTTCTTTCTCACCAGCTCCTTAATAGCTGTCTGAACTGACTCTTTCGGCATTGTTTTTAGTGCTTGAAGGATAAGGGTAGTGTTTTCTTGTTAAATATAGGCACCCTATTTTGTTTGGAGCATTATCCAAAGCCTCCAAGGTCATTATCCCAAGCATCATCAGAATCATTCAGATGAGCATGGGTTAGTTTCAGATTATTCCTAGCTAAGGTAAATTGTTTGGAGAGTCAAAGGTAAAGAAACCCACATTGTGAATGAATCACTCGATACATGAGTGCAAGGTATTGATACTAAGTTGTTTCAAAGCAAAATTATGATATGGGGTCCATTATTAAGATAAAGAAGTATGTATCGATGCACAAGCTGTGGTATCGATATAAGAGCTTATGGCATCGATACCAGGTTGTTTTAAATCTAAATTTATGACTTTAGACCCATTTATATCGATACAAATCATGGGGTATTGATACCGAAAAAAATTTCATACCTAGTATCGATACATTCTTTTTTATGTCGATACCAAGAGCCAAAGAATACCTTTGGTATCGAAATAGGGCCTCTTGTTATCGATATCGAAAGCCAAAAATGTCTCTAGTTTTGATACCACATCTCTTGGTATCAATACGACAAGGCAAAAATGCCCAATTTGTGTTGTTTTCATTTCTCTATACCATTAATCTAAATTTCCATTTAAACACGTTTTTTTTTTGCATAAAACCATCAAAATCCATGCCATACTATAGCATTGGACTTATGATTGGGTTTTAATGAATTTTGAGGCCTAAGTTGGTTTCAAAATAAATATTTTAATGGATTAAATGGATTGTTAGGGGAATGTTGGGTTTCCTTAGTGGTGGGATGCTCCAGCTCCCTCTGCTCTACCATTCTGCTACTAGTAGCCAATGGTATTCTAGCTTGTTTTGAATAGCACTTAAGGCTACCATGTGGTACCTTGAGAAAAACCCATAAGGCTCTTATTTTTGGCTCATACACCTTTGCTGAATATTTGACTATAAAACTAAATTTTGGCTTAACTAAAAGAGGATTATACACATTATTACATTGAAACCAAAAATAAATTCCTTTATGTGTTAACTCCATAATCAATATTGTCTTGACCAAGGGCTTTGAATTAACACAGGCCAGGTACATATGTGATATGTCCCCTTGTATCATTTAGGGAGATGAATCCTCTCTGGACCACTCCTTAACCTACCATATGATTCATGCCATACCTAAAACCACCTTACCATAAGCATCCATCTATTGTAGATCTATTCATGATCGAATCAAAGCATGACACTCCTCATATTAGATGACCTCATATTATAAGTCAAATAATCCTTACATTACTGACACATAAGAGTATTTCCATAGACACTTGAGTGAAATAATAAATGAAACTCTTATAACGAGTCATGTTTGGTGAACTTCTTACCATAACAAGCACACGTATGATGTCTCCAGGTATCTCTATTCTTTAAGTCATAAGATCAGTTGCATGCATCTAATGCATAAAGGCTTAAATATGCCAATCTTTGTGCATTGTCAATGTCCTATTTTAACAATACAATGACTAGGAATGTTTTAGAAACATAGCTTTAATGCACAGAGATCTCATAGTTGTAACTCTTTACACTTCCCATATAAGGCCAATGTGTTTTATGGGCTTTATCTATATAAGTTATTTATAACAATTATACAATTACACCTTATGGATAAAGAAAAACCTTTATAACATTAAATAAATATAGTGTTTGATTACATGAAATCACTAAATGCTAATGCTTTACAAGTCACAGTAATTGGCTTGTAGAACTTCATTAACAATATCCCATTAACACTAAAGCCAATCGCCCATATGTCTAAGTCCCATACTCTTCATATGATGATCATGTTTCTATGGGGTTAGAAGTTTAGTGAAAGGATTAGTTAAGTTTTCCTTAGTGGGTACTCTTTCCATAGTGTCGATGTTCCATGTGCCTAGCCTTTACAAACTTCAGATGATCTGAAGGACCAAAGCACGCTTGACTTAAAAATATGATGAAACTTTAACATGAAAGAGTGAAAGATCATCAGATGAATCACATCCAACTAGTCTTGGATGGCCACCATAAAGTGGCCAGAAACTTGGAGTCGCCATCGATCATTTTAAGTTAGGCATGACCAGATGCCTATTAAAAATAATACCAAAGATTAGTTATTTTAGGTTTGAGAGTTGGTTACATTTAGGGAAGGATTAGCACCCAGATGATGCCTGAAAATTGATACCATCTAACTACATCTTACTTGAATCTTGGTTCCATTTTTATCATTATTTAAATATAATCCCCCTAATGCATGAAACTTTGTAAAGATATGAGTCCAAGTTTTAATGAAAATTTTATCACCTATATGCCTCGGAGAGGAGAGAAACATAAGGGTTTTTTTGATGAAAATGATCTCCAGATCGATTTTAATAAAAATCAAATATTTCATGTCTAGCGCTGGAGAGGTACCGACATAAGATATTATTTTGTGATTTTGAAAATGATTTTAAAAGCATGAATGCTCAAGGTCACTGCAAAAGGAAATGTATTAGTAAGGTGGAAAAGAAAACAATAAATAAATCCACACAAAATACATGAAAAGGAGGGACAAT